>JANTPZ010131835.1:0-20854 GCA_025593235.1 Vachellia pachyceras
TTGAAACTTGAAGTTGGTATGTTTAAGGAAATTAAAGATGATAAGCTTTCAAAAGGTTGACTAAGAGAGAGAAGATTGGTTTTTGGAGACATCCAAGAGCAAATAAGTGAAGGAAACACATCACGTGATGATCCCTCATAGCCGTCAATGATATATATCCAATATTTGATCTTACAATTGAGAACGGAACTTTTCTAATTGCAGTATTATCTGCAATAAGTGTCGTTAAGGATTTCATTTGTTCCAAGTCCTCCTCCAACTTATCAATATTCAAGCAACCAGAGAGAATGAGAGTTGTTAGCGATGTCAACTTGTATATACTTCTGGGTAGCTTAGGAAGAATCTCACAGTCTTTCAAATTTAACAGAGCAAGTTTATCAAGTAATCCAATGGTAGGGTGAACCACTGATAACCTTGAACAGTCTTTGAGCACTAACATTTCCAGATTGGGTAAATTTGAGAAGTCAGGTGTTTGTGTCAAATAATGAGAATGACTAAGATTGAGGATTTTCAACTTCTCCAGCAACTGTTTGAGAAAAAGAGAAGAACTAATAATAAAGTAAAGTAGACAATAAATGAAAAGAAATGACATGACTAAGCAAAACTTAAGTGCTTACCTGGGGATTCTTCCATACTATCTTGAGATTGCTGTATCTGAGATCAATGGCAACTAAACTACCTTGATAAAATTGTTGGTGTGTTTTTCAAAGGGAACCCATGCCAACAAAGCCATTTAAGATTTTTTGAAAGATATTTGTAATCTTCTTGAAGTTGTACATGACCAAGCTGAAGCAGCCTAAGTCTCTCCATCTTTTCAAATGCTTTGGTACTCAAAGAAATGGTTTCGGCTCTTGGTAACATCAAAGATAGTCCCTCCACAACGTTTGTTCCCTGTGAAATAAGGAGCATGTATAGCAAAATTAAAGAAAAAACTTGTATGATGGGCATGATGGAGCTAGAACAATAAACCAGAACTAGGAGACAAAGCCAGTAAATAACTTTAATCCAACATCATTAAGAAGGAAATTGATTGTGGAACCCAATCATTCATGCCTTTTCTTCCATGATTTTATTTTATGCATACAAAAAATTTATAGCATATATGCTACTTACAGTGCATGCTAACAATACATCACGAACATTATCATGAAACCAGAGTCTTG
Organism: Vachellia pachyceras; assembly: GCA_025593235.1. Classification (NCBI taxonomy): domain Eukaryota; kingdom Viridiplantae; phylum Streptophyta; class Magnoliopsida; order Fabales; family Fabaceae; genus Vachellia; species Vachellia pachyceras. The sequence continues at coordinate 1,164 of JANTPZ010131835.1, forward strand.
TACGCTCCTCAATAATGTTTGGTGACTTTGCACGAATGATTTCTCTTCCCATATCTCGTAATAATCCATGCATTCCAAGCTTGTTCTTCTTGTCAATGGTAACAAGGCTCCGTTCCAAAAGGGTAGGGATTCCAATATCAGCAAAGAATCCACATTCATTCAATATTTGTGTTGCAACGTATCTATCCATCCCAATAAAGAAACAAGATACGTCAAGGAATATATCTTGATCCAAATAATCTAAACTATCAAAGCTTATTTTGAGCTTATTGTGTATTTCATTATTGGGGATTATTTTGAGTTTCTCCAATACACTCCTCCATTCTGATTTTTCTCTAGCGAACAGAAGGGATCCAAGGACTTGAAGAGCAAGTGGCAGCCCCCCTGAATAAGCAACTACATTGCTAGAGAGCTCAACGAATTCTTCCTTAGGACTTGATTGCTTGAATGCATGCCAACTAAAAAGCTCAAAAGATTCTCTTTCATCCATTCCTTTCATTCTATACACGTAGTCCACTTCAAGGACTTTAAGTATATGTTGATCCCTTGTTGTGATGAGTATTCTACTACCAGGATGAAACCATTCATGACCTCCCAATAAAGTCTTTAATTGATCCAAGCTATCCACGTCATCTAGAATTAGAAGGATCCTTTTATGGAGAAGTCTTTCCTTCATTAAACTTATTCCTGATTCAATGCTATGTATCTTCATTTTTGTCGTTTTAAAAACATCATAGAGAAGTCTCTGTTGTAAAGAAATTGGACCATTGTCTTGCTCCCAAACTTCTCTAATATTCCCAAGGAAACTCCGACCTTCAAAATCACGACCAATATCATTGTAAATGGCTTTTGCAATGGTTGTTTTACCACTTCCTCCCATTCCCAATATTCCTACAAGGAGAACATCATTTGAGGAACACTTACTATTCAAAAGTTGAGTTATGACTTGCATACGAGGTTCAACCCCTACTGGATGATCAGCAACAAATAAGTTTGTCTTGTCTAGCATGTTGCAAATGTGTTCAACAATATTTTCAATATCCTTGCTTTCATTCCTGCAGATAATAAATGGGAATAGCATAAAATGAGAAACTTTATAATATGACTATGGTGAGTGAACCATATTATGACAAACATTTAAACAAAAACTGAAATATAAAGTGGCCAACAAAACTACAAGTCGAATGAACCTTTTGCTTAATGTTTATACTCGTAATCATACGTAAACTTACCATATATATTGGAAAGGATAGATACTAATGTCATCAATAGATTTACTGAATAAAAAATCGTGCTAAATGAATAGCCTTTTCTTTTGTAGCTTTCATGATGATCACATTACATCATCTTGTTCACATAAAGTAGATGTCATGCATCCTTTTTTCGGTTCCCACCTTATTCCTTCAAGTTACCAAGATGGAAACAAATCCAGTAATATTTAAGATAAATTGTTTATATGGAAGTGTCACCATACAAGGAAAGATAAGATTCATATTGAATATATATAAGGAGAAAGTTACTGTAGTATTATGTGAAGAGAGAATGGTAGAAAATTGTTTAAAAGTTGGTTTGGACATTTATAAAGAAGGAAGGCCGTTTCAGTAGTTAGAAAAAAGGCGTTTTCTTTTTATAGAGGTCTTTCTACACTATTGCTATAGAGGCTGTGCAGAAAGCTTGATCAATTACATTTTTATAAATATAAAGTGAGATTGTTGACTTTCTACAGACCTATTTGCATTAGTGATATAATTTACCTTTTCGATGTAATTTACGGTATACAACCTGATCCAACTGAACTTTTTACCTCTACAATTAAACCCTAACAGCCGCCACTTGTTCATTCATCACTCTCTCAAGTTTTCTCTCATGTTTCAACATTCAAGATTCTAGTTCTTCCATTTTCTAACCATTTCTTCTGCTTTCTTCGATCATCCCACCATGGGTTCTATGTTGCAGAAGGTTTTAATTGAGCAAGTATGTCTATACATGGGTCGGCTCTAATTTGGCTCTATTGGATGGGTTGAGACATGGCTTCAAACAATGGCTCTTTAACTGCCATCCCCCCACCAACACCCCGGGGGAAAAATTGCCTTCTGTCACGTTGATCTCCTCCATCTGTCATGTCCAGTTATCATTCCTTTCCTTCATGTCTGTGGTGCACAGTGGTTATGGTGGGTAGGCACACTATTAGGGCTACTGTTATTCAAATTGTTTTAATTAAGATGTGTATGATATTATAATATTGTCAAAATTTAATTAAATATATTAAATAAATGTTCTCCAGTTTCATTCTCATCACATAACAAACAGGTATAAAAGTTTAGTGTTTAAGATCTTCATTACTAATTCTATCACATATACACTGTGTTAGCTTTTATTCAACAAAGTTTTCCTAAATTTTAGATACTGAGCTCATAAAAATACATGTAAATGTGTGAAAGATCATCAATCTGTACAAGTGATGAACATTATGCTTATTCTTCATACTTAATCCTTAAATTAAGTGCAATGCACGCGACGTAATCTAGCTAAGTAATCATCCACTCAAAAACCAAATATTTGAATGTTACGTTTATCATGCATATTTAGACATGATCAAACAGAATGTATACAAGGGGAAAAAAAGAAACTTACCTTGAGTTTATTATAGCAAATCCAGCAATGCTAGCAGCTTGTTGAAGTGATGCCTTCCATTTTAAAACTAGGTCATCATCTTTTGGCCGCGTTCTACTTAGAAGATCTCTAAATGCTTCACCAAAGCTACCGCTTTGGTGACGTACTTCAGATGGATCAACACCAACAAATATTGGCAGAACCACTTGGCCTTTGGTGCTGTGACAATGCATTATCTTTACTAGCTCTTCCAAACACCATCTAGAATTAGCATAGTTTCTTGAGAAAACTATAATAGAAATTTTTGAGTTCTCAATTTCGTTCAATACTGAGGCAATTCCAACTCCCTTTGAAAGTGTTTCATCATCTTTGAAAACTTCAATTGCAGCATTTATTAAAGAAGAATAGAGATGAGAAATAAAAGTTGCATGAGTGTCTTCACCTCTAAAACTCAAAAAGACATCATTCTTCCTGTTAAACAAACTCCATTATAGTTAGTTTTCATGTAACATTGTGCAGGAATACAGTCTATTAGAGGGTCTTAACGAAATATAGAGTTAATATATCAATTTCTGTTCATCATCGTAATATATAGTGACTATATGTTATAAAAAAACAAATATCTTAAATTTATGGAAAAAACTGAATCACATAACTATTTCTCTATATGATTAAATTATTTAGAGTAAAATATACACTTATCATTTAAATATATATATCAAGTTTCATTTTAGTCCTATATGCTAACAGCATTAACTCTTGATAACTAAAACTTTTGAGATGCTACGAAATTTAAAATATACTTAAAATCTAATTATTAAATACAATATCTTCATATTTTAAAGTTGAGATAAAAATAAAATTTGAAATTGCCCATCCCTCCTCTCGTTGGATTAGCGATAGAAGTCATTTTCCAATATGATTTACGGTCTACGAGGTAAGTATATGAGTTAAGTTTATCTTGGTCTATGTGAAGGTTATTTTTGAATGCTATGGAAAACAGGGTTTACAAGTGTTCAACAATGGCGTCAATGCAACTCTCTTGACCCACAACCAATGGTCTCTCCTTGCAATTGATCTCCTTACAACATCATACTCCCATGCCCATGTTTTGCTTTCTATGACCGAAATGAGAAATAAAAAGGATTTAGGTTCAAGAATTAAAAGTAGATCTGCAAGAGAAAACTCAGTGGGAGAAATCAGAAAACTTATAGGAAGAAACGCAGGTGATTCGAAATTGAATGTAACCTGATAGGAAGGGTTAGCTCTTCAACAACAGTACATAGGTGAGGCCATGAAAAATTTTTATGAGTTGAATTTAAAAAAAAATTGAAGAATAGGGGTTAGTACATTTCAATAAAAATAGGATGTGCAATAAAAAAAGTACGAAAAATCAATTTAAAACATGGAACCCCACTTCTCTATTGCCGAACAATTTTACAGAAAGAAATTTTCATCCACCCATTTTCCCTTCTACATAAATATTTCTCTCTCATCTCGCGTCCAAAAAACCCCGAATTTCGGAGTCCCAATGCAATTACATATGCATGGAGGAGTTTGATGGAGTGTTAATCTGTGAGTAAATAGTAAATTGAAGACCCGTTTGGAACATAAGATTCAAGAAGCACCAAGAATGGTCTCAATCACATTTCCTCTAGTTTCAGTAAATGTCCAATAAGTTTATAAGCTTCATCCCTTTGTTTTTTTGTTATAGTAAATCCAGCAATGATAGCATCTTGTTGAAGTGATCCCTTCCATTTTAAAACTTGATCATCTGTTCCCCATGTTATACTTAAAAGATCTCTAAATGCTTCACCAAAGCTACCGCTTTGGTGACGTACTTCAGATGGATCAACACCAACAAATATTGGTAGAACCACTTGACCTTTGGTGCTATAACAATGCAATATATTTTCTAGCTCTTGCAAACTGGTACGAGCCAAGAGAGCGAGAGAGGAAGAGCAGAAGGGAAAAGACGGAAGTTCAATCTATTTCATAACACCTTCCAGTATATGGCTTGCTTCCCTTTTATAGACTATCACAATGTGCTACTTGCTAACTGGGTTGGTTATAGAGTTTGTTATACAGTTCAGCGTCTACCCGTATCCCTAACTACTAACAATCCAACCCCTTACACAATGATACGTATCAATACTCCCCCCTAAAAAAAATCCTTGTCGTCAAGGATTGAACGCGTGGTGGGGTTGAATGATAAATATGGAAGCTGGTCCCAAATGCACGATAAGTCTTCGTAGGAGCAGCAGAAACCAATTGCAAACCCTTGTCCAATAGCAGCAGTTGTATTGCAGCATCAAAGGCATCCGTTTCTCATGAATTCTGCGACTCATGCCAGCCATCTTAGCGATACCTCCAGCATTGTGACTGATTGAACCATATGCATCAGTGGCCAATCCCGTCCAATGCAGCAACAGAAATACCACCCATGGTAGCAAAGCTAAAACTAACAAAAATGTTAACTGCAGTAGCACAAATAGGAATAATGACAGATCTGTATCCCAAGTTAAGGCCAAATCTAACATTAGTAGCAGCAAGAATCCCCTCGTAGAACAGAGGAACAGTCCACGCAGAACAGAAGAAAAGAAATTCTAACGCATTATTACTCCCCTCGTAGAAAGTCTCAACATCCATATTAGCAATCTCATCTCCAGTGCATGTATGTGCTGAGGTGCCAGAGAAGTAGTCTCTACCATAACCTCCTGTGGCCAATATCGTTGACACAGCTTGGGACCGATGTAATGTTCCTTCCTCCAATTTCAACGCAATCACTCCTTGGCAACTACCATCACTATTCATTAAAAGATCCAATGCAAAATATTCCACAGTTACTTTGGCTCTATGATACACATAATCATAGGTGAATGCGTGAGATCCAATTGGCATAGGTGGTGCGATGCCATTATTACGAAGCTGAAGAATTGCTTCTCTACCAGAACGATGATCCAGATTGTACGGGTACGATGGCGAAGACGTTCTCCCGTTGTTGAATAGTTTGGGCTACGTGACCTCCACTCCTCCAATGAACGCAGAGTGAGGAAAATCGAAAGCGAAGGGGACGACGTTTGAGATTGCTGCTCGGTAAGCTCCTAAATTTGTGATTCCCGCGACCACGTTGAGGACAAGGACGTGATATTTCTGAGAGAGAGTGGCAGCAAAGGGGCAGCAGATGGTTCGGCCGTCAACAATGATGTAATCGTAGTGATCTTCCAGTGGCAACTCGGTGGCATTGGAGACAAGATGGCGTTGAGTCAGAAAGGACATTGAGGCAGATGGCGATGAGTCGGAGAGCTTGAGGCGCCAGGAGGCACGTCGGGCACCGATGACGTGTTTGTAGGCAACAGAGAGGAGGTTTCTCTCTTCGACGGTTAGTTCTTCGTTGTCGACTTCAAGCAACACATCGCGAACTACCGTTTGTGGCGAATGAAGCTGCGATTGGAAGACAATGGCCTGCTTGACCCACTGGCACGCTTGGTTAACACGATTGAGGTGCCAAGATATGTCAGAGGTGGCAAAGAAATTTGTGTCGGCGATGCTGTAGAAGCAGGCGTTGATGGCGTTACCGGAGAGTCTAAATCCTCGAATCTGTAGAGTGTCCATGAAATCTAGTACCTCAGTAGAGATGGAGTTAACGGCATTGATGATGGTGTGTGGTCAATGATTGAACGCCATTGATGGAGAGATTGAGAGCTTCTTCATGATGTAGAAGATAGCTTTCTTGAAGATCGCAAGAATGAGAGCTTCTTCAAGATACATTGAGTCTGAGCATGAAGGAGCCACCGGTGCAAGCTCCGAAAAATCGAGGTGAGAAAAGATTGGCGCGAGGCAGGCTGTGTAAGAGAAGAGCAAACGATCTTGGGAGCTTGCCTGCGATTTGGCAATGGTGGTCACCGTGTGTGAGAAAAGCACCGCAATGATTGCAATTGCACAGAGCATTGAGAGTTGCAGAGGAGCAGCCATGGCCGAGAGAGAATCCCAGCGATGAGGCTCCGGCGCCGTCACCGGAAATAGCTCTGATACCATTTGGTACGAGCCAAGAGAGGAGAGAGGAAGAGCAGAAGGGAAAAGACAAAAATTCAATCTATTTCATAACACCTTCCAGTACATGGGTTGCTTCCCTTTTATAGACTATCACAATGTGCTACTTGCTAACTGAGTTGGTTATAGAGTTTGTTATACAGTTCATCGTCTACCCGTATCCCTAACTACTAACAACACAACCCCTTACACAATGACACGTATCACAAACACCATCTACAATTAGCATAGTTTATTGAGAAAACTATAATAGAAATTTTTGAGATCTCAATTTCTTTCAACAGTGATTTAATTTGATCCCTCTTTGAAAGTGTTTCGTCATCTTTGAAAACTTCAATTCCAACATATGTTAAAGAAGAATAGAGATGAGAAATAAAAGTTGCATGAGTGTTTTCATCTCTAAAACTCAAGAATACATCATTCTTCTTGTAAAACAAACTCCATTACAGTTAGTTTTCATGTCATATGGTGTAGGAATACGGTCTCTAAGGGTGTCTTAAAGGAATAGAGTTAATATATTAATTTCTGTTGCTCATCATAATATATAGTGATTATATGTTATGAAAAAACGGACATATTAAATTTATGAAAAAAACTGAATCATATGAACTTTGCTCTATATGATTAAATCATTTAGAATAAAATATACACTTCATCATTTAAATTATATCAAGTTTAATTTTAGTCCTATAGTGTTAATCCCATTAACTCTTGCTAACTAAAACTTTTGACATGCCAAAAATTTTAAAAAAATATACCTAAAATCTAATTATTAAATATAACATCTTTATATTTTAAAGTTAAAATAAAACAAAAGTTGAAAATGTTCTTCTCTCCTCTCTTTGGATTATCGGTATAAGCTCTTTTTCGAATGTTATTTATGGCCTGAGATAAGTATGTGAGATAAGTTTTATCTCAACTTGCGTAAACGTTCTTTTCAAACGATATGGCAAACAGGGTTTATAACTGCCCAACAATGGTGTCAATGCAACTCTCTTGACCCACAACCAACAGGATGCTCTCCTTGCAGCTGATCTCCTTACAACATCATACTCCAATGCCCGTTATAAAGCCAGAGGGAAAATTGGTCCAACATCAATAAAGAGATGGATGTTTGGATTAATTTTAATTTAACAGAATTTTTAAAATTGCTCCGTTTTTGAAATGTCACATATATTTTTACACCCTTTAAAATATAATTATTTCATACGCTTTTGAGCAAAAAAAAATTGTTACTAAAATTGCACATTAATTCAAAATTATATTTAATATATTACAGTATAAGAACTAACCTTGGAGGTGAAAGTGGAGGTGGAGGTGGAGGCCACAGCTTTCCATTTGGCTGCAAATGAGGTAACTGCCATGTATAACTGGAGAGAAGAAGCTGTGAGTTTTATCATTCACAACCAATTTCAATTATTTTGTGGATTAAGGTTTTTTCATATGGATTAAAAAATTACTAAATGAATGTAAAATATTATACTCACTTCCACTAAAATACCCTCCTATACCTGTAGTGCAATTGTTTATGGAAAAGGTAACAATTGGAGATAGTGAAATAAATAGAGCAAACTACTAGCTCAAAATTAACATGCATGCATGTAGACCGACAAACAAAGGATAAAAAAATTTATATTTATGATCTTAACCTTGCATTTCTTCCGAAATATAATTTTCTATGGCAAAAAATGCTATAATTTCTAAATAAATACTATCCTTTAAACTTTTTTTCTAGCAAGAATTCATTTTATGTATTGTTTGTTGGTCCCACAATAGGTTGAGGCCTACAAGTGAGCAAGACATCATATTAGAATAGACCCATGGAAATGGAATTAAATTCTATGCTCTAAAATCTGTTTGGTACACTTATAGAGTCATGGAAATGATTTCTATACTATCCCTGATTTTAAGTTTAGAAGCTCAAGAATAAGTCAAAATGATATATGCTATCAAGCTCAGCTGAGTAATAAACCCAAAGTATGTCTTGCCAGATAAAAATGATTCTCTTTAACTACACAACATTTGTCTCTCCAGCATAAAGGTCAAAAGTGAAAGTAAGGTTAAAAAAGGATCGGATAAAATAGTAAAACCCATAAGAGCACATTATGTACTTGCCATCTTAAGTAGTGGCAAAATTGTAATTTTCAATAAGTTAAGATGAGCAATGGCAATTTCAGGAATTTCACCAAAATATCAAAAAAAAAATTGCGTTAGAAACACAGAAATGAAGAAAATATTTTTTTTTTGAATTATGTTTGATGCAGAATTGAGGTTAAAAGTAATCCTAGCACCAAAATTCCTGCCTTGAATTTAAAATTAATAAAAAAAATTCAAGGCCATCTTTGAGAGGCAAAAGCCTTGGCTTTGGTCAGCCACTAGGAGGAAACAACGTTTGACTCATTTGACCAAAAATAAAAAAATTGTATGGTTAGAAATAATGGAAGTCAAACTTTATTAAATTTGCTTAATAATTTTATTTTTAACCGGAAAGGGTGAGAAGGAAGAGGAAAATCAAGATGTACACTAGATATAAAAAACCAAGTGGTGAAATTTAGTTTGAGTAATGATTTAGTTGAATAATAATGAAAAAAATTAAATTGATTTTGCAATAACTACTATTTATTCCTGCAAGAGTCATCATTTATCTCTAACTTCAGTAAACAATATTTGATATTTAGGGTATGTTTTGTAAATAAAAAAATCAAGTTTCTTTCTATATAAAACATTAGTCCCCATATTTAAAAAATTAAATTATTTTACTTCTTGAAGAATCAAAAATTATAGTTTAAAACTACAGTGATCAAAATTAAAATGAAAGCAAATTATAAGAGAATCAAATATTATATTAACTGTTAGTACAATTTAAGACCAAACGGTCATTACTTACTCTTTTCCAATATCATGTAAAATTATTATACTTTTAACCAAAACAAGTTACCATGTTATACTGGATAGAGTTTTCTTTTTTTACAAAAAACGAATCGCTATCTTTACCTACAATTTAGAAATAATAAACGTATAATGATTGTCTTAGAAGTAATAAAAATCTAAAATATTTAAAACATATCCCTCAAATTGGATAGGGATAAACTCATAAAAGGATTCACATTAACTTGGACCCTTTAAAATTAAAATATTTTAACCTAAGAAATATAGTGGAAAAGGACAGTATGAAGATAGTGTATATTTATTTTTTTATCAATTTTTTAGAGCAAAAGATATAAGAATTCATTTCTTTGATCATCTTGTAAAAAAAAAAGAAGTTTATTCAATTTTTAAAGAAGATTCAGTTTAATCTATTAATTTTAATAATTTTTATTCAATTTTTAACTAAACAAATTAATATATTATAACTTTCAAGATATAAGCAGAGGTAATACTAAATAAATTAATATATTATAAAGTTTACTGTGTGCAGCATTACGCTCAAAAAATCGAGAAAGGAAAGGAAAGTCAAATCCCATCTATGGTGTTTTTAGACAAAGCCATATAGCTAGATTTCATTAAGAAACTTTAAGGATTTAGCCTAGACATTTTGTATATTATTTTTACAATTAAAGGATCAAACAGCTTTTAAAAAATAAAGCATTATTCGAAGTATATTTTTGTGAAGCTAATTCAAATAAAAAAATAAATAAAATACGGACCGTGTTCAAGATGCTAATCTAGTACCCTCAAAAAGATAAAGTAAAATCTTTAGAAATAAATGGCAACAATTGGAATAAAATAAAAATATATACAAAAGGATATAAAAAATATCAAATAATATTTCTATTGAAAGAACTACTCGGTCATAATATAAAAGCAATAAAAATACTGTCCTCATTTAGTTTTTACTTTAATTAATTTCTTCATATCCCTTTAATTTCATGTACCAAAAACAACTAATTAGTTCCATAGTGAGAAAATTGCGTAGGCTGACCTTTTCCCTGATGAATTTATATTTCTTCGTAGTCGATCCAATGCTTCATCAAAATATTGCTTACTGTCATATCCTCTCTTCCAGTCATCTTCTCTTGTTTTTTAAAAGATCTCGCAGTCGTCTTCTTCTGCATCGCTTTTAGCGCTTTGGAATTCGTCGTCGTCTTCTTCTTCCATAGAACTCTGTAACGCTTAGGGTTCGTATGGGATTATATTGACGAGACGATAATCGCTGAAGAGAGAAGCTTCAAAGCATTGAAGCGAAACCCAAAACTTTGAGCTATAATCAGCTTACCACTGCGAGATGCAAGATCTGGTTTCCCCTTAATATCATTCCTGCAACGCGTTTTCTTTCTTTTTTTATTGATAAAAAATAAGGGGAAGGGAGACTAGACTGAGCCCATTTCCAGGAAAATGAATGATGCATGGTTTTTAAAAAAAAAAGAAAAGGAAAGGAAATAGAAAAGGAAAAGTGGGGTGATAATGGGTTTGTTTGGACAGCGCGTTCGGAGAACGGACAAATTCTGAGGTAAATATGTGAGAGGAATTTTATCTCAATAAATATAGGAATGAATTTTGATTGTCCAAATGAACTAACCAAACAAGCCTACTACCAATACACTCCAAAAGAAGAGATTTTATCGTTGAAAGTTCCCATGAAATGGTGAAATACTCAAATGATTCTGATGAATCATTAGGGGACCTGATTGCCAGTAATTTTAAATGTGTAATTACTGAGATGGCCTCGTTCGTTTAAAGGAGGAAAAACGGAGGGATCGTACATCTCTTGTAATAAAGATCGGATGGAGTATTTAAATAACTCTTAAGAATAACTTGGGCACCTACTTTTTCTTTCTACCATATGATCCATTTCTACACATGTTTAGACTCAAGTTGCCATTTTTACATTTTCGTAGTCTCAAAATGAGATTAATTCTCTGTTTTGACTCTCAAACACCATTTCCAATTTTATAAAATTCAAGTCTTTGTGTGACCAAATGTTGATAACTCAACTGAAAATTGAAGAGCTTCAAATTTATTATTGGATCTATTTTCTTCAAAATCTTTCTTTTCATAACTTTAACATATATTAATAACCGGTCAATCCTAAAAGTCATTTCAGAAAGGACTTTCAACAGTGAATTTGGTTTAAAAAAAAAAAGAGGACCCTTTAATTGGCTAATCACATGAGTGGGATATAAAGAAACATAATTTCAAAATTCTATTATCCTTTCGAGCTCAATATAATATTCAACTAGAGCTTAGAAAACGAATTGAGCATATTTAAGCCAGCCAAAATATTTTTTTTTTTGTTTTGATGCCCAAGGCCTGCGAGCCAGCTCATTAGACGGGCTCACTTGTCATGTTGAAAAATTAATTTGGGAAGGAATATAAAAACTTTATTATGTGATTTCATTTCTTACATCAAAACATTTAAACATCATCTTATCTCTCATTATAAATCATGTGAGTAATACTTAAAATAATTTTCATATGCAAGTATTAGAAATTTTCATTCATAATATATTGTAATTTTAACTTTATTTATTTTAATTTAATTTTGATAACATTTATGGATTAGAAGAAAATATGGTGAAATGATATGGATTTTACAAAATTATCACAAATTCTAAAGTTTGCAAAATTTAATTTAAAAGTCCATATTATTTAGTGTGTGTTTCGGAATTCCATTAGAAGAAAGGAGTTTACAGATTCCGAGGTATTTTACGGATTTTTAGATGGTTTTCGGATTTCAAAATAGTTTTTATGAATTTTAAGATGGTTTTTATAGATTTCAAAATGGCTTTGTCTTGACTTGCGTATACCGTTGGAGAAATGGTGTTTCCAACCAAGCACTTAAAGATATCTACAACATTTTATTAGTTTTTTATTACGCTTCATTGATCAACTTTGTGACAAAAAATCCTAGCAGCCTCTTATGACCAATTGCTAACACCGCAGCTTCGGTGGCCAGTGGGTCGATTGAAGTGGTATGTTTTTTAAGCAAGAGTTAGTTTGGCAAAAACACAATTTCTAATTTTTTTTTTACTTAAAAACTCAAGGGCTTTTTGATCTTTTGGCAAAATTTTGAACTTGTCACTGCCACTGAGATTATGCAAATTGATATCACCTTTTTGGGGTTTTGCAAACTTTGGGGAATTTTAATGAAATTTTCTATTTTTTAGTGCCACATAACCATGCTTTATATTTATTTTTAATATCTTGCTACTCGTATCTTACGTTATTCATTTTTTTAAATAGTCCACTAACTTCACAGAATATTTTAGCATTCCACCAGCCAATGCACGAACCCCAAAAACCACCCTTTTCGATATATCACTACTTAGGTTAAAAATTATTAGGGAAAATTAGACCAAAGAAAACTAAAAAAAATGAGTCAACTTGACCTTGTGAGCCGACCCTCCTTGAATTCCAACTTGAGCATGCTTATGATCAACTTGAGCATTCTTGTTCAAATAATTTTGTTTTCCCATAATATTTTTTTTTGGGGGGTTTGCTTCAGGGCATCTTCTGGTGCTTGCTTGGGGTTTGTGGTATCATGAATTGCACAACCAGATGGGGCCACTTGTCACACCTGCCTTCTCAAGCTTTATCATACACATTAGAGGCTTTAACTAACCACTTGATAGCATTACATAAAGTAGAATTATTCATCTAAATAAGTTTCATAATTTCTCATTTGAGTTACTATTCACTTGGTAGCTTGAAAATTTTGGTTAACTTTAAAAATTCATAACTAATTATAAAAAATCAAATCAAGTGGTTCAAGTATTTAAATAAAGCTTATCCAATTCCCTATAGGAAAAAAATTACTAGTTTTGGCCAATTTCTTGCTCAATCAATATATTTTATTACATGAACATTCACTGTTCATTTGATTATTTTTCAACTTTTCAGATTTTTCCCTTAACTTTGGAAAATCATAAATTTTTACATACACACCCAAATTTAGCAAATTTTAGTTCATTTTAAAGCTTGGAATGTGTAGTATGTTTCTAAAAAATTTTAAATCATTTAGATTGTTGGCCAAGGTGTGGCATCAATTGTCCCATGATGGAGATCCGAGGGGCCAAGTCATAGTCGAATCATGGCGCTTGGGCGTCTACTCTACTGTGGGTTAAGAAAATAGAGTTGCACCCTGACTAACAGCTATAGCTTTTGGCCTAGTGGTAAGCGCTTGATCCTGACAATTAGTATCAAAGCCAAGGTCATGGGTTCGATTCCCAGCAGGACAATTGCTGAGGGGAGATTGTTGGCCAAGGTGTGGCATCAATTGTTCCATGGCGGAGGTCCGAGGGGCCAAGTCATACTGAACCATGGCGCTTGGGCGTCTGCTCTACTGTGGGTTAAGGAAATAGAGTTGCACCATGACTAACAGCTATAACTTTTGGCCTAGTGGTAAGCGCTTAATCCTAACATGGATTTGATTTGCCTTATTTCATCATTACCTCAAATTAAGCCTTTAACAAGGCGTTGGATCCTTTCTTGATTTTTGGCGTGCTTCATTATTTTCTAATCATGCATTTCATGTCATGACATCTTTATCTGACTTACTTGGTAAATATGTATAGCACATATCACATACTTCATATTTTATGGGTTTAACATAATCCGTCCAAAGGTCAACATAAGCAAAATATAGGGACATGCTTCAACATGTAAGTGTTTTCCACAATATTTGGAAGCCACCCACCTAGTCTTAAACTTCCTTGCCGTTGCCCATTGAACTTTGGCCTAGGGTTAGTGATTGGAAAGAATGAGATTTTAAAGAAATTCCAATAGCAAATAATTCTAACTAAGACATCAATATGCACTATTATAAATATGTAGCATTAACATGCCATGAAACATTAGCAGAACCTTACTTTCTCACATTAACATTCATTGCACAAGACCAAGGCACGTCAAGTTTTGCATAGATACAATCATGCATAAGTAAGGGTTTACATATCATAGGGCTATAACCCACATCAATCATGAGCAAACAACATACAAAAGAATCAAATACAATGTAAATGTAAAAGTTAGAGAATTTGCTACTTTGATAACTTGACTTTCCAATTGACTTTAGTAGCTACCCACTTATACCTTGCCAACTTTCCTCTGCAATTCACACTCCAACACAATTCATAATGCTTTTGACATTAACAACAATCCATTTCCAAGACATTATAACACTTAAAAAATCCCTAAGACTCAATCTTGACAACTTAGGGTTTCTAATTTTCTAACTTTACCAAAATTGGTTTTAATGCTTCTAAAATTATTTTCTCACTTCTATGTTACACAATTTTTCCTTCTAAATCCATTGAAAGCATAAAAATTGACAAAATCACACCCCTTCATGCAAAGCCCCTGCAGACCGAAATGTGACAGAAAAATTGCAAACATATGATTTTCCAACTTCTACCATCATATGCATGCATAATCATCTTCTTAAACCATTTTTCCATGATTATTTTGCATCCAAACATCCCTTTCCATGCAGAACAATTTCGTGCAAACCTCACGAACAGTAACTTTGTGCTAAAATTCGTACACAACTCAAATAATCACAAAACAACTACCAATCAACTCCAAATCATGCATAGAGTTGTTTTGTATAATTTATTTCTTTTAAATCTCTCTCTTTCTAATTTTCTCTCTCAAAAACTAAACTTTATCATCTTCATAACAGCCAACACAATCATTTTTGGAGAAAACTAAATCGATATAGTTGGATAGAAAAGCCTAAAGATCAAGAATATAGGAGATTTTAAGCTTAGAACATTGATTTACCTTAAGATTTTAAACTTGATCTTTTTTCTTCCTCTTCCTTCCCCACACCTTCTCTCTCTCTCTCTCTATGGGCTGCAAGAAATTGTGCAGAAAATGTCGATTTTGAGCTTTAATAAAAGATGGCCATGCATTAAGTTAAGCTATGTGGCCAATTCTACTGACAGAGCAACTTTACACAGATAAATCAACTTTATTCTGATAAATTATACCACTTTATCATAATATGTTCATTTGGTTCCATGTTTACATAAGAAGCGCATAACTAGCAAGATATGGATCACTCTTCTTGCTTTACAAAATTTTAAGTTTCCATAAAGTTACTATATGGCACTAGAAATACTTTTTTCGGAATCCCCTAATCACTTGATTGATTTATGGTCCTTAAAAAAATTTTAAAATTCATTTGATAATCCCATAATTTTAATTTCCTCAAATTTATTTTTAGAATGCCTTCAATAAATTTTTGAAGAAAACATTAATTTGGGGTTTTTAAGGAATTTTTCTTTCTGATCCAAAAAATTGTTTCTAACTTTCTCTTGGAAACAATTTTATAAATTACTATAATTTCCAAGCTATTTTTCCACATTCAAAAATTAGATATTTGAGACTTTTGAATACTTTAAATAATTATATTTAACTATTTATTTATTAAATAATTAAAATTAAATAACCTTTAAAATTCCCATAAATGTTATTTTTGTCATTTTAACCTAAAACTATGCCTCAATTACTAACAATGAATTTTTCTCTATCTTTTAAGATTATGTGAAATTTTCTAATATTTTGGTCAAACTTTGACCAAAATACCCTTTATTTTTTTTTCAAATTTACCAAAATGTCATTTCTTTTCCAAATTAACCATTTTGCCCTTACATAAAATTTTACCCCTCCTTTTCTTTCTATTTTCACATTTACCCTTTCTTTCTACTCTGTTGACCCTTAATCCATCTATAGCTATTTGTTTAGCCTCATTTTCAGTTACAGAGGGTTGAGGATATTACACCATCCACTTTCAATTTAAAATTCAGAGTATTAATCATTGGATACAAAACAATTAATGAAACCTTTTTTTTTTTAAACAAAAATAGTCTTACCAGTCCTCTTTATAAGTACTAATTAACAGTTTTACATATATTAAAACATAATTAAAATTAACATTATTAAAATTAGTTATTTCTGGTAAAATGTTAAAATTACTATCCAACACAACTAAACCTAACCAAATGTGTTTATTCAAAACTCGGGTAATTTACAAATGTGATACCACACTTATTTATACATGTGTGCATAGAACAAAGGGTGTCATTGGGCCTTAACTAACAACAAACATGGCTCAATTAGTGTTTATAGTTAACAGCCCTAACATTTTTATTACTATTTTGAATGTTCTCGATTATTTTTACACTTTCAAAAAGTATATAGTATTGAACGCATTTATGGTAGAAGCTTATGAACATTTTTACAACTTGACCCTCTTTAATACTAAACTAAATGAGTTATAAATTCTAATATTCTCCCGTTGTCCTATCCAATTTCTATTATGTTATAGTTCACATTAACTGTTGTAGGCAGCACATAAATTCTGAAATAATTCAATAGATCTTCCAGCTCCTCTACAAATTTGTACTCATCCTGTTGGTAGCAAATCTGCAAATGAATAGTTAATCCAAGATATTGTCCTTAAAAGCCATTCTGCGACCACCGGCAAAACAAGTTGTGGCACTCCCTATGATTAAATGAATTGTTCTTGTAAAACTACAAGGACAGAACCAGTGGAAGGTCATATAACTTAGGAAGGTAGAAGAATATGCAAGAGGAGGAAGAGAGGTGCGTGAAAGCTCAAGTGCTATCATATTTCAACCTCACATTTGAAGCTTCTATAGAGGCCATGGAATTCATAAACATTAGGCAATTTAAAAGCCATATAATCACTGACTTAATACGCTTAAATTCATTATTTAACATTAAGAGGAAATCAGTTTAGAATGTTGGTACTGAATTAATAGAAAAGAAAGCCGTTTGAAAGCGTACATGAATTACTTTTAATGTTTTATGGCATTTAAATAGTGGATAATCGGTTCATTGCTTCCAATAATCGTATTAAAGAAACATTTTCTTCTCATTATTACTTCCAACGTACATATCAATACATTTAACACTATTATGGGTATTGGAGGCAATAAATATTGATCTAAAAATCAGCTTATAGACATAATCCTTTCAACTTTTGAACTCCCTAATTAGTGGATAATTAGTGACTACGAATTGATATTTTATGGTGAAAACTTTATTCAAAATAGTATTTTGTATATATGCATTTAACTCATGCACAAAGGGGTAGGGTTGGGTTTGATGAACAGCCCTAGCCTAATGGGCAATGGAGACTGTGACACTCTTTAATCTTTACCTTTAACTTCATTAAATATTTATTTGGAAGCACCTTTAGGCCTTTAGTGACTTAGAGTAACCAAAGAGTGAAAAATAAAATTTTCAAGTTTAGGGTTACTATTCACATCACTATTCACAGATTTTTGGGCCAACTTTGAAAATTCATAACTAATTCTAGAAAAATCGAAATTGAGTGCTTCCAACTTCTAGTTGAAGCTTATAAGTTCCTCTATAAAGGAAAAATACTCATTGAGTCATTAGCTTGTCCAATTAATACAGTTTACTGCGTGAAAAAGTACTGTTCATTTGGCAATTTTTCATTTTCCAAGATTTTCAATTATTTTCTCCAATCTTTGGAACATCATAACTTTCTGTATAAAATTCCAAATCCATTATTCTTTAGCTTGTTTTAAACCTTACAATGCCAACTATTTTTCTGTAAAATTTCAGCTCAGTTGGAGTTCATTTACTTTGTTTTTCGACAGGCCAAAATTAGGGGTTTGACCAACTTCACTTTGATAAAAAGTCAAACTTTTCATTTTCAAACTTTTTCTTTTTGAAACCCTAACTCCTAATCCTTTTTGAACCCTGTTTGATCATTCATTTAGGAGTTCTTGGCTATCATATATCATCCATACATGCATAGGTTTCACATCACATATTACAAATCCATGCTCATGACAAATTCCTTGCTTTAACTTCGTAAACTTTCTCCTTACCCTTTGATGCACTTGTACCTAGAAATGGTTAATGCGAGAGGGTGAGATTCGAGGAATCCCAGTAGCAAACATTACAAAAAATGTATGTAGGATGAATGCTAGTGCATGATAAGCTTGCCTTACATAGGCTCATGTTCACATAATGAAATGTTGTGTGCTTAATGTTTCGTGAAATGTACTTATGGCCATAGTAAAAACAAAAACAGAGCTTCATTCATTCATACATGCTTCACATAATCTAGCAAAGCACTACAGCAAATCGATGCATAACATAAACATCACATACATACAAGTAAGTAAGTAAGTTCACTACCTTTTAGATTTGGCCTCCTCCTTAAGTACTTTGATCTTCTAACCATATCTTTTTCTTTGTGACTTTATGGCCCTAGGGAATTAATAACATAATTAGAGCCATTAAAAGTGAATGCCCAATGGGCTACATTAGCCCTAAAGGCTTACTTTTACCCTTGGAGTTCCTACAATTTACATTTGGTTACTTTCTCTCTTAATTTCGCATGGTAACCAAAAGCTGTCAGCATATTGACTAAAGTTTGAAAAATCATAATTAATTCTATATAACTCCAATTGGGGTGGTTCAAATTTCTATGTGAAGATCTTTAAGTATAATTTCATATAAAAATACTCAATTTTGGTCGTCACAGCCATATCATTCCCAGAATTTCGTCAAATACAAACTGTTCCAGATTTCATTCCTGAAACAAGACACAATTTCAAAAATTCATATCTCCTATTACACAAGTCCAATTAACCCATATGACCTATCAAATTGAAGCTTGATAAGTCTACTTTAATTCTGGAAAGTTTCATGGTCATTGGGCAACATTTGACCACACAAAATCACGTTATAATTACACTGTCTCCAGAAAACGAATTTCACAGCCCTTACTCTTTAACTTCCAAAAATTCCAAATTCATATACAAGCATCTAAAAATCATGAACACTTGTATACCTACACAAAAACTCATTTTGGATCTATTGGAAGCATCAAAATCATCAAAAGAATTCGTTTTCATCAGATTCAAGACCAGAACGAAACAGTGCACACATATTCAACAATATGAATTTTTCAACTTCCATCACTTCTACCACTTGATTCATGTTTCCAAACACTCATTCATGCATGGGAAAACATGATTCTTGCTCTCCTATGACAAGTGGAAAATTGGGCAGCATAA
>JANTPZ010131841.1:0-10810 GCA_025593235.1 Vachellia pachyceras
GTGAAGTTTGATGTGTCACATGTTTATGTATTCATACACATGCCATAAAGTCATGTATGCACATTCACTATGTTATGATTATGTGGTTTTGCTATTGAGATTCCCAAATCTCATCCCCCACCCACTAACCATGTAGGTGCAAGCTCAAGCAAGGGTAAGGAAAAGATTATTGATGCTTGAAGATGATGTTTTGCTTTCATGGTTTTGTGTAAATATTTGAGTTATTAGCTTTCTTGAAGTTGTTGTTATGTTGTAACCTAAACCTCTACTCAAGGTACTATGTGAATGTGTGATGATGCATGCCTAAAAATGGACTAAAAATAACAAGGAAGGATAAGGGAATGATCATGCATATTCGAGGCAAGTAAGGAACCAAAAAGAGGTTTTGGTGAATTTTTAAGAAAATTGGTTTTCAAAGCTAAAGGGGTTCTAAAGGCCCTGAAAATGAATCTGTTTCAAGAGATGGTTAAAATTAGCAAAAGAGCTCCAAATGGGCTGAAATTTTTCAGTCAGAAACTACACATCCTAAGCTTTAAAATGATATAAAGTTTTCGAAATTTGGATGTGTATTTTGAGAGATATGATTTTCCAAAGATTGAGGTAAAATCTGGAAGACTGGAGTGAACCATTTCGGATAGCATATGGTTTTTGAATAAACTGTATCAAATGGGCAAGAATTGGAACCCATGAGTATTTTCCCCCCTATATTTCACTTAATAATAAAAATTTAGAAATTGGAATCACTCATTTTTGAATTTTCTAGAATTAACTATGATTTTTCAAAGTTGGGCTAGAAAACTGGAAAATGGTACTGTGAACAGTACCAGCGTCATTTCCGTTTTGAAAATTTCTAGTTCACAATTTTGGACAAATTTTTGATATCTAAGGCCCAAGAGTGATTCATAAGTGATCTATAATAAGTAAATAGGGGGAAAATAGGAGGTGTCACAGCAACGAAGTCTGGTACCTAGAGCCAGGGGATGAGAGTGTTGAAGTTCCCAGGTTTTGTAGAACTCAGCTGACAGTGTTCATTTTCAAAGGAGAGGTGAATGTTCAGAGGAAAAGCAGTAGGCCTGAGGCAATGTATGAAGTGCAGTCAACAAGAGGTGCCACTCAGGATCCTCAACCATCACTTGTGGATATTGTTAATAATGATGTCCGAGAAGCTGTGGCCACAGTCTATCATCCCACCTGTATATCATGGAACAGCACAATCTTGAGATGTATAAACTGTTGAAGCTCGTTGAGGAGGGGAATACAACGACGACGGAGGTGTTGAGAATGCTGTCCGACAGACTGTAGCCAGTTGAAGCTTTCCTTCCCAAACCTGACCCCTACCCTCAACCATCCCCTCCAAATCCTCCTTCACAACTTATCTCTGATCCCGCTTCATCCCCTCCCATTGATAGTGTTCCCAATCCCTTCACCCATGACATCTCTCCCAAACTACCTTTTCCACCTTTTTTTCAGGTCATAAATCTCCCACTGCTAATTCCATATCATCTCCTTTAGTGGCAACTAACCTCATCATTGAACAAGTGGCCACTTATGTCGCTGATAGAAGGAAGTGGGGATGTCAGACGATAAGGAAACATTGGATTAGTGTGTGTAACAATTTCTTTGTAATGTATAAATATATACGTGATGTTAAGCACCCAAATGCAGTATTATTCGAATTAGAAAGTGCAAGTTGTGACACTATCCCATTCGAGTGAGTTAATTACCCATTATAGTGACTTCTTCGTTACCCCTGGTGAGGCTATCTAAACCGAACGAATAAGAAACAATTTCGAAAGTGAAAGTTCTGACAGTGTACCATTCGAATGAGTTTATTCCCTATTCGAATGAATTCTTCCGTAGATCTTGTTGAGATTTTCTTCATCGGATAATAAGAAACGGTTTAGAAATTGAAAGTTCTGACAGTTTCCCATTCGAATGAGGTTTTAACACATTCGAATGAATTCTTTGTAACATCTTGCTGAGACTTCCTAAACTGAAGGAATAATAAACGGTTTAATAAGGTCACTTTTTAAAACCGTATTAATCTGTACGGTGTAAAAAGTGACTTAACTACTCATTCTAATCATTACTGAGAGCCTCATTTGATTTAATGGTTCAAATGAATGAAGTTGCTTCAGTGCAATTTCTAAACTGTATTTCCTATGTGTGGTCTAGTAATTATCAAAGGACCAATTCGAATGTATCATGTTCATCATTTGAATGTATGCCTCTGCCATATACTTGAGAATTATACCTTCTAAAACGTTTCTATTTAACACGGATTAGAAGGTTCACCATCTAAACCGTATTTCATCATACTCTTGGTGTAGGAATTTAATACTTAAACCATTGTAGTGTTTAATTGCTTATTTTATGCATTTGTAATATAAAGTTCAATTGAATTTTTCCATTGCAGTGTTTAATCGATTATTCTATGCATCTATCTTCTTCAAAGTGTTAATGCAGATTAAATAGATTGCAATTGACAAATAACCAATTGTTTTACGCACCAAGAGTGAGAGCAATATGACTAACAATCCAAATGAAAAACCATGAAATTTGGAAAGAAGAAGTAATATCAAATACACCATTTGTAACTTCCTAAAACGAGGATGCTCCCGCACAAGAGGAACTAACATGACATTGGGAAAGACTAGATTTCTTGAACCCTCGATGTTCAAAAAGAATATGATGAATAACGCACATGATATAAAATGAAAGTGGAAAAGAAGCAATTGTTGGACCATCATTTGGTTTGGTCATTTTATACAATATGTAATATCCGTATATTCCTGTGAGTAGAAATAAAGGCTAAGCCGGTATTTATGTGATGATTTAATGCCCATGGATATAAGGAAAATGCCTTTAGATAAGAAGGATCATAATTGACTAAGTCCTTAGTCTTGAGGATTTTAAGTAAGATTGACCCAAGGACAAAATGTAATTTGGCCAAAATGACAAAATAAAATGGTCATTTTGATTAAAAAGGGCCTAGGGCATAAAATGTCATCAAATAATAAGGACATTTTGGTAATTTGGTCAATAGTCAACAAAAAGTCAAAGTTGATAAAAAATGTCAAAGTCAACCAAGGGCAATGTTGGAATTAAGAAAGAGTAGAAAAAGTGATGGCATTTTGGAAATTATGGTGAAAGTAGAAAATGTAGTGGCATTTTTGTAAATAAGCGGTAAATAAAGGATTTCAGAATTAAGGACGACTGAGAAATAATTATTTGAGATAGAAGGAGTCCTCAAATGCCGAAGACCCGAACTGAGAAAAGTTTAGTTGGGTCATAAAGTAATTAATAAAATTATTATTCGGTATTCGGTGCAAGCAGTTTGGTTGTACTGAGAACAACAGTGCCCGAAAAGCCCGAAAAAGTATTTTCTTAGAAAATCAATTACGGAAATCCAAGAAGAACTTTGAGGAATGGATTTCTCATGGTCTGAAATGTTCTCTCCCTCCCAAGCCAAAGAAGACACCATTTTTGCTCTCAAGAGGAAGAAGAGCAAGCCCACACCAATAAGGTAAAGTTCCAAGCACCCAAATCAACATCTTTCTTGAGTCTTACAACCTCTTTCACCTCTCTAATGGTTTGATTCCTCGAATGAGTATCTCTTTTTTAAGATAAAAGGCTAGGGTTTCAAAAGGTGAAAATGAAAAATGAAAGGTTTTAAGATGTATTAAAGGTTGCAAGCTTCTCTTTAAGTTGTCAAGAATAGTTTAATGAAAGTTGTTGTTGTTTTGGTTGTTGTTGGGTGTTGTTGTTGGAATTTTGGAAACCCTAGGTATATGGGGATGTTCTGTCCATTTGAAATCTTTAGGTGGGTAAATACGTTTGAGTCATATGATGCTTGAATCATGATTTGGAAGAAGGAAAAGGCAAGAACACATGAGAAAAGTTGACAAACCCAATTTCCCTCTTAGGTTCTGTTTTTTTGAAAAATTGAAAGAAATAGAGGGAGTGGGATTTTGATGATTATAATGCTTCCAATGGCTTTAAAATGAAGTTTTGTGTAGGGTAAAAATAGGAAAGGGATTTGAGAAGCATTAGGGACCATAAAAGCCAAAACTTGGACTTGTAGGGTCTTGAAAATGCAAGAGGGAGTATTGTTGCGTTTTTGTAAAAAATTGCTTGATTAATGATGTGAAGTTAATGGATGTTCCTTGGTATCATGATTAGGAGTTTGAGGCCTTCAAGGGCACATTTGGAAGTAATCCAAGAGAGCTTTAAAGCTCAAGTGAAAAAGGAAGTTAAGCTAAAGAGGTAGCAAAACCCTCTAACCTTAAGCTTCATTGCTTTTGAAATATGTTGAATAATGCATGACTTATTTAGAAATTTATGATGATGGAAGTGTGAATATGTGCTATTGTTTGCTATGGCCATATGCATTTGATTGTTACATGTTGCACTTTTATTAATTCACACTTTTATGAAAGGTTGTCATGCTATTTTATAACTTGTGTTAGAAAGTTTTGCCATTGGGATTTTCCAAAATCTCATTATCCACCAACTAACCATGTAGGTGAAGAATCAAGCAAAGATAAGGAAAAGATTATTAATGGTTAAAGATGTCATGCTTGCTTGAGCAATTTTGTGTAAATATGATTGGTTGATGGCAATTTGTCTTGCAAGTGGTTGAAGTTGTAACCTCTAAATCTTTATATGAAGTAGCATGTAAATATGTAATGATACATGCATGAAAATGGGTTAAAAGTTCCAAAGAATGGTAAGAAGATAATCATGCATGGTAGAGGTGGGTTAATGAGCCAAAGAGAGGTTTTTGGTAAATTTTAAGAAGAGATGGTTTTCAAAGTTAAAGGGTTCCAATGGCCCTGAAAACTGACTTATTTCAAATGGCGATTAAAAATAGAAAACGAGCTCCAATTGAGTTGAAACTTTTCAGTTAAATACTAGACATCTTGAGCTTCAAAATTATATAAAGTTTGCAAAATTTAGATGTGTACATTAAGAGATATGATTTTCCAAAGTTAAAGGAAAAACTGGAAAAACTGTCAGTAACCATTTGGACATTGCCACAGATTTGGAATAAACTTATTCAAATGGGCAAGAATTAGAGCCAATGAATATTTTTCCCCTATATTTCCCTTAAGAATACCAATTTAGAAATTGGAACCACTCATTTTCAATTTTTCTAGAATTAATTGTGATTTTTTAAATTTGGGCCAGAAATCTGGAAAAATGACCCTGAACAGTAATAACGTTTTTCTACGTTTTTGAAAATACAAGTTCACAATTTTAGGTCAAATTTTAATATTTAAGGCCCAAGAGTAGTTCAAAAGTGATCTCATACAAGCGTATAGGAGGGAAATAGGAGGTGTTACACAATATACCTTGAGGATTCAACAATTGCTTCCTTTCCACTTTCGTTGTACTTCATGTGGCTTGTTCATCATATTCCGTTGGCCCATCGAGGGTTCATCACTTGCAATTCTCACGTCGAACCTAAACACACCACAGCTTTGTCAAGGATATATCAAGGGGTTTTATAGGCACTAGAAGTTTAATGGTTGTTATTCGATTTTATTGCATCGCAGATTTCAATTTCAATATTGGAAATCAATGAGTCATGAGTCATATGCCCCAACTATAATCAAGGCATTGAGACCTTTCATTTCACAAACGATTTAGAAAGGCATCGAGATGTTTCATTTCACGAACTACAATCAAGGTATTGAGTCAATGCATTGTACGGTGTATGAAGTTCATAATCGAATGTGAGCCATATGGACATTCAAATAGACGACACGTCTATGAACTTTTTTTCTAAACCGTATTTCACTTGTGCGGTCTAGAAAGTCTCCATTGACTCATTCGATTGTGTCTTGTGCCTCATTCAAATTCACACCTCTTCAACTTTCTAAACCTTATTTATTAAATACGGTTTAGAAAGCCTCCTTCGATAGATTTGCAAGAGTCTTGAGCCTCATTCAAATGGAAACAACTTCTACAGCATTATGATGTAGGTCTTTAACTCATTCGATTTACTCATTCAATCGATGTACAAATATGGTCTCCATCATTCAAATGAGAGATAGAGCACTTTCGAATGACTACAGCGTCCTCACTTTCTAAACTATATATGAAAACAACGGTTTATAAAGTATTATTCAAATAAGCTCTGGTAGAATTCGAATAAGACTTTCTAAACCGGTGTTATTCGAATCAGGTCCAGAACTAATTTGATTGTGACACTCGTCTTTGTCAACGTACAAATTTGGACATCATAGTCCGAATGAGAGATAGGTCTCATCCGAATGAGTGCAGCATCGTTGCTGTCTACACCATATTTGCTAACATCGATTTAGAAAGAGTAGCTTCTAAACCGCTTCCAATATATTTGGTTTAAAATGTTGGAGGCCTCTCATCCGGATAATACGTATCTCTCATTCGAATGACTACCTCATTCGTATTCGTGTTATGCCTCCATCGAATGGTTATAACATTCAAATGATGTTGGCCTCATTCGATTGAGAATTTGTATGCTTTCTACACCGTATTGCTTATGTATGGTGTAGAAAGCCCCTGCTTCCCATTCGAATGCGCTCGGCGCCTCATCCAAATGCATCGTTGGCAGGACTTTCTAAACCGAAGAGGCATACATTCGGTGTAGAAAGTTAACTTTCTAAACTGTCTGTACTAGGTTTGGTGTAGAAAGCCCCCGCGATGTTTGAATTTCTCTCTCTCCATCACATCTTCTTTCCACATTAATGGTCTGGTCTGCCGTCACTGTTTCAAGGGCATTTCGGACATTTCCTTTAAACTTGGGTAAAGACGCGCAAGGTACTATCATCATTCCGGGATTTAAAATTTTGAATCACCTTTTTGGGATTCACGACTTTCGAGGTACTTTTTCCGTCATTTTCTCATATAATTATAAATAATTTATAGTTAATTATAATTCCTTATTCTAATTAATTATTAGTTTCTAAATGGTTAAATTAATTATCTTGTCAAATTGTATAACTATTAATATATAAAAGGGAGAATTGGGGATGAGTCTCTCATTGAGTATTAATTGTAGACTGGACCTTTCCACAAGATATAACTGAGTTTCCACAATATACAACTGCGTTTTCAAATATAACTAAGCTTCCATATGATACGTCACATTCTCTACCCAATTTTCTCATATAAAAATGAAATTAATTTTAAAGAATACAATTAATAAATAAAATTTCAGAAACTACAAAGGACCTAATTAAAAGTTAGGTGAAGCTATAAGGACATGTAAAAAAAGGAAAAATTAGAGGGATTTAATTAAAAAAGAGAAAATCAATCTTTCAATTTTTAACTCACTTGTAACTCAATCATTTAACTGAGCAATTCAGTTCCTGAGCTTTTTATACCCGGGTAACTCCGTCCATTATCTTTATTATTGTTATACTATTATCCATGATATTATTGAGCCTTCCACTACCAAAAATTCTTGTACCCAACTCCATGTCAGCGGCTAATTAACCTAGTCTCCATTTTCCACTAGCTTGATTCAGATCACCTTCATCCCCATCGGCTACTCTCTGGTCTGCTCACCACCATGTCTCTCTCCTCCCTCACCAACCTGAACTCTATTCCTGGTATAGCTCTGTCATGTTTTCCCTCTTCCTTAATACTGCTTTCCTGCTAGAAAACCGTTTGTGTATGTTGGTTCAAATCCAACTGGCCTTAAATCTTTTTGTCCAGAGTTAGAATTTTAATCTTAATTTACCCATTCCTAGAATTTTTACCTTGCTTGCCGCATCAAGAATAAAGAAACAAGGGAAAAAAAGCCCATAAAGATATGAATGAAGAATCTATTAAAGCCATAGTGCTCTGGTTTAATGAAGCATGATAGAAATATGTATGGAAAGATTAAAAAAAAAAGTAAGTTTTGAATCTGTTTAAATGGAAATATAGATTTGATACCCACAAATCATTCTTCCTATGTAGAGATTGGTGAGGAAGGAGAGAGACACGACAGTGAGCAAACCAGAGAGTAGCCGATGAGGTTGAAGGTTATGAGTCAAGTTGGTGGAGAACTGAGAGTAGGTGAGCTGCTGATATGGAGTTGGGAAAGAAGAATTGTTGCCACTTAGAAGAACTTAATAATAATAAGGATAATAATATAAAAAATAATAAAAAACAAGGGACTAAATCATAAACAAATTAAAAATTTATGGATTGAATCGTACTGAGTCATACTTAAAGAATTGAAAGATTAATTTTCCTTTAAAAATATTTAAAACTAAAAAACCTTATAGAAAAAATTCTAGGAACTTGATTAAAAATTGGTCGAAACTATAACGAAGATTAGTTATTTCAAAAATAAAATAATTTATTTTGTATATTTATTATTAGCTAATTTTAACCAATTTTTTGATTTATACAATCTGATTATTTCTGTATTGTATGTAGGAGCGGGGAGTTATTAACAATGCCTACAACATCGAAACACTTCGCTGTTTTGCTGAGAGAAGAATCAATTTGGTTGGCTTGATGTTTCAGATTAAAGATTAGCAGAGTTCTCTCTGAGTTTGATCATGACCATCCAAAAATCGTAATAGATTATTTTTATAAAAAATATTTTTGAATTGATGTGACTAGTATATTCAATGGTATAGCATGCTCAATATGATATTAAAGAATCCCAAATTAACTATACCATAAATATTTAGTTTCCTAATAATTACTTGCAAAATAAGTTTCTCTAAATAGGTTTACACCAGTAGTAAAAATGCTTTCTAGATTGCATAAAGGTGTGATTTAAATAAAACTTATTTATAAAGTAAACACTTTTGGGTAATATGTACATGCTGTCTAAAAAGCTTACCTTTTAGATTGCACCTTAAATAAAAAATTGAGGTATAAAAAATGCACAAGATTAGTATGAAAGGAGACCACTTTCTAGACCATATCTCGTGGTTGCGATCTAAAAGGGGTATCTTTTTAGACCGCATCACGCAAGTGTGGTTTAAAATATTAACTTTTTATACCACGTCAAAATGATTTAAAATTTGTACTTTCATTTACCAAAAATGCCTAAATTTTTTAAACCGTATCCTCTATATACGATCTAGAAAGAACTATCTAAATAAGTTTTTTTCCTCCTAGTAATTACTGTAAGAAAATTGAGTTTCCTAATTTTGAAATAAAATTTTTGAAAAGGAAGTTTTCACCAATCATCCCAAACGATTTATATAAATCTTGATTAAAAAAAAAAGATTTCCCAAATCTCTCCGCATGCAAGGCTAGTTAGTGTATAATTACTTGAAAAGCAAGTTTATCTAGTCAATGTAAGAAATCACTGACATAAAAAGATACTCCTCAATAAACTCACAACTCATTGCGGTCAAAATTTGATTACTTTCTCATGGCAGGCATGGGAGGTTCACTTTCATTAGAGCTCTATAGAAATCCATGGAGGGTTAAAAAGGTTCTCACAGACAGAGATACTTCTTATATCAACAAGCTTGTATTATATGCAGATCAAGTTAATGAGATGGTGCTGCCTGTGTTAAGTGAAGATGCTGCAAGTGATGCTCAAACAGGAGAGGGAACTGTACTTGAAATCTGGGATGTTGATACTGAATTTCTGCACCAACAGGTTTTGAAGAAGAAGAAGAGTGGTTATATTATTGCAGGAGCGTGGAATAAAGACTTTGTCAGAAGAAGGAGTTTGAATGCTGGTGATGAAATAGGGCTGCAATGGGATCCCTACAATGGTCGTTTCAACTTCAGTGTTGTTGACGTGCTTGATTAGCTATAGGTTCAAAGATTTCAATTCATTAAACCGTTAAATCTCAAAAGGTCTTGTTGAAATATCATGTGAATATAAGAGTTTTAGTTATGGATTAAAGAGTAAATTTGCATGCCCAAGTATCACAGAGTTACATTGGGTATCCAGAAGTTTTTTAAAGGGTAATATTACTTTAAAAGTGTAGAAAACGATGTAATATCATTGTAACTATAACAAATACAGTTGGTCAACTAAAGTTTTATTTAGTCAAATAAAATTATTTAACAAACATGGCAACATTACACATTTTCTACATTTCCAAAGCAATATTGCCCTTTAAATAATTTCCGAACACCAAATGCAACTCCTAGATACTTCTGGGGTAAATTTTCCCTTTAACCCTTTAGTTATTGGTAATTGAAATTGACCTTGTTTGAAACTAAAACCCTTCTATTTACAACTCCTTAAATTAATATTTATAGTCAATTTTTCAACAAGTCTTACATTGGTTCCGTTTGGAAACGCGGTGGGATAAGTAATTTATTTGTAGAAGGACTTATGGAGAAGTAAGATTAGAAATAAATCAGATTATAAAAGTAATTTGTGTTTAGTAAAGCAGTGGAAGAAGTGATTTATTTGTAAAAGTGAATGTGTTTGGGAACACGATGGGATAAGTAACTTTTTAATTAAAAATATTAACCATGAAAATTAACTTAAAATTAAATTTGAATATTTAATAATGGAAAGTGAATTTACAGAAAAATGTGGTGTTAATCGGCTTGGATTACATTTTAGTGTTTTCAATATACGGAGGGTATTTTTAATCACTTAATTTTAGTCTTGAGAGTCCCTCTTCCTTCTGCCTCCCAATCTTGAGCTCTTCCTCGCTTGGCTTGGCGTCTCCCTTTGTGACGTAGTGAACGGTCACCTTCACGACGGACCCGCCACCGGGGGCAGCAGCCAAACTGGTCGCGACGTCGATCTTCTCCAAAGTCTAAGGGAAAGTGTCACTCTTCACTGAGGTGTAGTTGTACACAAGGTTGTCCTTGTCCACTGCTTCCACCCTGTGCTTCT
>JANTPZ010131846.1:0-12068 GCA_025593235.1 Vachellia pachyceras
AAGGGTTGGCTAAACTATACTTTTGGTAGTTTATATTTGTGTTAAATTTCATTTTAGTTTTTTAAATTTAAAATGTGCACTTTTAATCCCTCAAACTTAACGCCGTTAGTTTCTCTTAACGAAAATTGCTGACTCATTGAATTTAATTGATGATTGTGTAATAAAACGTTGAGAAAGCATACTCACATTTTAATTTTAATTCAATAATATAATAAATTTGATAGTTTAAATTGTGTACGTTAGATTAATTTTTCTGCTAAAAGACTTGAGGTTCTTGCTCTTCTTTGGCTTGTTCAGAATCTTCAAGTTTCAAGATTAATTCTTGGCTACGAGTGTTTCAATCTCACAATAAATCAATATCGCATGAGGGACTTATTATTCGCAGAAGGAATTTTTTTATGAAAACTAATCAGATTATGTAAACTTTGGCCTTTCCTCCTGTAATTTGCTTTTAGCAAATCCTTTTGTCTTTGTGATGATGATCTATTTGTTCATATCCATTTTCATATATAAATATTTATTACAACGGTATTATCACTTTTTTTTTTTGCTTTTTCTTCCTTTAGAGAACATCAGCCAGCTATATTTTTTGGGCTTATTTATCATCCTTGATGGTTGACTTGGATTTGAAATATAAGAAAGCTACCCAGACACTTTCTTTCATACTGAGATGCTGTGGTAATGTGGAAACTCTGAAAATTACTACTCGGGTGAGTAACTTCACACTTATTTATCTAGTATGTTTTGGCCACTGAAACTTCAATTTGTTTAAGAGCTAAGAATACTTTCTAAATGATTTGTCTGTAGAAAGTTTATAAAACTTCGTTTATTGTGTATAAATTTTATATAAAAAAGTAAAAAAAAATTGTGTTTGGTTTCAATCATAAAATATTAGTATTTATTATTTTTTATGATATTCTTTTTTATTGTGAACGATTATTTTGTGCGATATTCTTTATCATATTGGGAATGGGTGTCAGCTGCCTCAACCCATGCTGCCTCTCATTTTTAAGTTTCTTGCCAAATATTTTTCCGTTTGTTTAAATTATTGGATTCTACATTTTTATGCATAATATATTAAAATACATTTTATAGAAAACCTAATTATTCAAAGAAACAGGAAAAAACTCATTTGACAATAGCCCAGAAACTACTTTAATGGTCATCTAGGTCGTCAAAGCTTTATTAAAGGGCTTGTGTCTTTTTGATTGAGCTTGAAGAAGACCTCCATTATATTAAAATTGCAGCTGCTTTTATCAATATCATAGGATTATATTGATGTTTTAATAGATTATGTATCATCCTTTTGATGGAAAAATTGTTGAAATAATAAAAAATATTTCTATTCTAATTATTTTCAAAAGTATAACGAAAAATTATATCTATAGGCACCATGTGAGAAAATTAAATACAAACAGGTTCCGAAATTTCATTTTATAATATGTACTTGCTATAAGGATTTAATCACAAGCTAGGTTATGTAAATTACGAGTGAAATTTAGCAAATATTATGAAATCTCCTAAAATGATTTTGCCCCCAAAAAAAAAAAGTTGAAAGCTTAAACAAATAAACCAACCCTACATGAATATAAAACCATCTTGAATCTAGAGTCGTACATGGATAATTCTTCCACCTTCCATTGACCCACCATTAACCAGCATAATAAAAATTAATAAGGTTAAATTTTGAAGTTATGTAAATATAAGTACACATCCTAATTAAACTACGATGCTACACAGTAATATTATATATATATATATATATATATCCCTACAGGTCTGCAGAGGTTCAAAGTTCAACCCTGATGCTGATATGCAATATCTGATGCTTTGGGAGACAGGTGATGTGTGTGATTGTGTACGTTGAACCCGCAAGTTTGTGTCTATCATAGGATTTACAGGCCACCAACTTGAAGCCGATTTTGTGAAGCACCTCATAACCAGGGCTTCAAATATGGAGAAAATCACTATCGTCTGTAAAAGCTCAAGGAAAGGGGTAAGCTTTCTGATTCCTCTGCAAGATCAGAAAGCTTCGGCTAATCTCTCCATCATGGTTAAAATTGCAAAGAACAATAGTTCCCTCATTGAACTTTTCAAAAATAAGTACAGAAATTGCTTCATGTTCAAGAAGTAGTAACCAAAAAGTGTCCTCTCGTTGATATTATTAAATTTTAACTTACAGGAAGCATCAATGTATCTCTTTTACTCATTCATAATTTGTATTGTCATTTCTCAATTCCAAAGCATAACTCTTAATATCTTTTTTTTTTTGGTTTTATCCTTGCAGTAGAAGCGATAAGTATGTAATAAAATAATTTTTTTAAAAAAATATACCCTTATTTATAAAGATGATGATAGAGAGAATGAATGAGAAAATTAAAGAAATAGGAGAGATATGTAAATTAATTGGGGTGAAAATAAAAAAAGTACATTAAACTAATACAAAATGCTACTTATATATGTAGGACCAACTCTACATGAAAGAATATTACTTACGCATGTGTATGACCATGGATTCATACAAGTTTTATTCCCTCAAGTTTGCCATTATTTTTTGTTTTAGTCTCTCAAATTTAAAATAACGGCTTCGGTCCCTTAAATTTCATTTAACTTAAAACATTTATTCCTATAATTTAATAAAAATAAATACCATTGCTTGAAAGATTTTTTTAATATGAAAGTTGGAGAGATACTTACATGCTCATGGAGTACCGGTTTACGTTTAACAAAAATATATAGCATTTTAATATGAAATTTTTTTTATTTAAATACGGGTAGTTTCAGAAGAATCGATGATGATGGTAATGATGATGATGGATTCCATTTGTAAACAAAATTAATGATTTAGCCACATCTTTCTAATTTTAATGAGATAGTTAGCTGTAATTTACTGTAATTATGAAACCAGAGGGAGTACATACCTAGTATGTATGAAACAAGTTAATGAGAAGTATTTGTAGTCTATGTGTGTCAAGTAATCGATACGCTTTCCATTGAACTTGTTCCAATTGTCATTCCTTATTGATATCACATCCTATAAATTTCGCTTGATTATTTCTCTCATTCTAAAACCTTTTAGAGTAAAAGTTTGTGATGTAACTCAGAAAAAAAGGAACTTAAAATATTTTCACTAAAAATACTATCGGGGAGTATATAAATATTTATCTAATAACTCTGCTTTGATGCGATCTCAAGAAAAAAATGTTGTATAAAACCATGGGTGAGACATAATGTTCTAGTAACTATCAGTCCAATTCAAATGAACATACAAGGATGGCAAAATAAGAGTGTCAAGTGGGATATGCAATATTAAAAACATGAAACACAGATGTACTTTATATATGTCTTTCAAAAGTAATTAAATATCAAAAGAAACATATGTTTAATCACTCATTAACTCCTACGTACAGCCCGGTTCAGTACAATATATCAAACTTATTTAAGAAGCAAAGCCAATCTTGCAATAATGCTAGCCAGAAATATGCAGACAATAGCCTGCAAATCAATCCCACAAAGGTTAGTTAGTAATATAATCAGATAAACAGAGGAACTTCCTCGAGTTATATTTAAATATAATGGAACATTTTGTTGTGGGAAATGCTGCAATATTATAGTGTCACAGAGGAAGTTCCTCTGTTTATGAGATAAAGCGATTAATGGGTAACTAATCACTTACAGCAATAGCACAAGCAAGTAATCCGGGTTTCTCTCGGCGATCAATTACACCAATACCGTATATGGAACAGCCTCTAAGTATAGCCCCGATATACCAAGGCAAAACAAGGAAGAAGCCTAGTATAAACCTTCACGTACACAAAAGAGACCGTTATATCGTTTGGAATCAACTCAATATATCTAAACAACAAAATGCTTGTTTGGCAACACCGTTTCCCAACAATACACGCAAGTCAAGATAAAACCATCTCGAAATATGTAAAAACCATCTCGAAATCCATAAAAAATATCTCGAAATTCATAAAACCATCTTGAAACCCGTAAAATACCTCAGAATCTGTAATCTCCTTTCTCCCAACAGAATTCCCAAACACACACAAAGTACTTGTTTGGGAATTTCGTTCCCCCAACGGTGCACGCAAACCGAGATTAAACCATCTCAAAATCCGTAAAACCATCTAGAAAATCTGTAAACTCCTTTCTCCCAACGTAGTTCCCAAACACACACAAAAAGTGGTTGGCATGGAATAACCAGACACAATAAAGAAAGAGAATCAAATGTGATACATAGATAACCACCTAAGGAAGGATACGGTGCATTTGCCCTGAAAGTTTTCTTTCTTGAGTAATGTAGTTTTGAAAGTTTTTTTTACTGCATTATTGCCCCGAAATTTTAAAATAGAATAATGTTATCTCATTCTATTAAAAAATGAACATTGACCGATTAAAAGTTGATGTTGATGGCCGTTTACATTTTTAACAATAAAAATGCCCCACTTAAAACTAACAGGGTAAATATCCATATAAACCTTATATATGGGAAATATGTGTGTGTGTATAGCCACACAAGGATGACATTATTGTAAATGCATCGTAGTTTTGCATGTTGTGTAAGCCTCAAGGTAAAAAACTGCCTAAGGAATGGGGGGATGTAGAAAAGTACCATGAAAATATTGAGAAGGATAAGTCATTGACTCTAACTTAAATGAAATTTTGAAATGTTGCCTTTTACCAATGCCCCTCACTTTTTTACTAAAGTATAAAATGGATACTTTTCTTTGCCCAAAAGTATAAATTAAATACTTACTACATTGCATTTGTTACTGTAGCTAATTTCGATGGCAATCAATGTACGGTTATTTTGTGGTGTATTTAGATCATTTAATTTAAAAGACCACTATTTCATAATATTTATAACACTTGATTAACTTTATTAACACGGTACTCTACTAAAAAAATCTTGAAGTGGCTTATTAAAAAACAAAAAGAAAAAAAAGGTATGGGGCAGCACAAAAACACAACATTTCCAAATTCCATTTTAATTAGTACATGTGGACTGATTTGATATTATTGAAATTGGAGTCATCACTGATTTTTCTTGTTGAAATTTCAAGGGTATTTTTGCGGAAATTTTCCTACAAAATTTTAGTACTTTCTGAAATGAGATTTGAATTTAAAAAGAATAAAAGGAAAAAGGAAGCTTAAGTAAAAGAACATGCACAAGGTAGTAAAAAGAAAATAGACCAACAAGCTCTAGCTTTAACATGCACAATGTTGTGGAATGTAAATGTTCTGAAATAATTTAGATTATATATTCTGAAATATTTATATGTATTATTAAATTATATATCAGTTCTAAATAAAAAATTAGTTTGTAAAAAAATGATAAATATATTAATTTATTTAGATTATTTAATCTCTTGAAAAAGTTAATTGGAGATAATAATTAAGATCCAGAGTTAATATTACTTACAATATCCAGCCAATGCCAATACCACAAGGAAGACGCTCTTCTGCATAACATGAATCAATAAAACAAATGAAATTTTATCAAAGGCAATTAAGTAGCATGTATTAATTAATTAATTAGTTTCACAAAACAAAACAAAACAAAAAATCATCAAAAATCATTAACATAAAATTCAAACCAAGCATACACACACATACATATTCTCGACGTAACTAAGCTTCATTAATTAGTAAGCAGAGTTGCCTTATAATGCCTCTTGAAATTATGAACACACACACACAAAAATTATTTTATATAAAAAACTGATGGATGAACATACACCTGTATTACAGAGTCCTTGAGATCATTACATAAAATTTCTTTTATTCTTTTGCAAACATATACCAAGTGAAATATCTCACAAAAATAATTGTTTCGTTTATAAATAATAGATAAATATTATATCAGATAATATTTAGAAGTGGATTAAGCAATATTATAATGGATAAATAATAACTAAAAAACTTTTGATTTTTTAATTGAGTTTAGTTTAAGAAGCCACTCAAATATTAGGGTCTAGTTTTTAGTCCAATTTACACTACAAACTAGATTTACTGTATTTTAGTTTTGTAATTGGGTCAATATTATTGTTAGTTCTTATTGATAAAATTTTGGTTTTGTTCCATGCACTTAGTTTCAAATATTTGTTTTTAATCATATATTTTTATAATTTAATTGTAAATATACATTGCCGTAATAGATTTTCATCCAACATATGTATTTAAAAATTGCATCATATCTAACTTTTAATAACTAAACGAGATCAATCTTTTAAA
Organism: Vachellia pachyceras; assembly: GCA_025593235.1. NCBI lineage: Eukaryota > Viridiplantae > Streptophyta > Magnoliopsida > Fabales > Fabaceae > Vachellia > Vachellia pachyceras. The sequence continues at coordinate 6,241 of JANTPZ010131846.1, forward strand.
TCTATTGTAAAATAAAAATCTATAATAAGAAAACTAATTAACATTGTGATATGGCCAAAACGAGAAGGGAGCTATTTGTGCAATATATATATATATATATATATGATTTGATTTTAAGAAAGGTAAATATAAATTTTCAAAATAAAAATAGAGGCCTCTATCGTTTTGGTTAAATAGAAAGGGTGATGATGTGTTTAAAACAAAAAGTGGGAACTGAGACCCAAAAATATACCATGTGGAGCAGCTTGGTGGTCAAGACGATAATACTGAGAAGCCAGTTGGTCACCAGCGGCAGTAGGTGAGACCGGCTGAGTCGCCGACCAGTTGTTGGAGGAGACCTCGAAGGAGCCCTTCCGGCGGTCCCCGGAGACGGCTTCAGCATCGTTCTGTTTGCTCATCTTCTTCGTTTAGTCTATGAGACTCTGGCTATTTGTTTCCCAAAGTTTTGGTTTGATTCGTTAATTTATAGAGAAATCATCAACGAAGTGAGGACTACGTAGAAGCAGCACAGGTCAATGAAGTCAATGGGAAGCGACGTGACAAGTTTCATGGCCACATATATGGCTTTAGAACGACTTCGTTTTTTCTTTTTTCCCTTTGCCTCTTTTTGGATGTCTAAAAATACGTTTCACCTATTCCAAATTTTAGAGGGTTATATTTAATTTAATTATATTATTATAGTCTCTCTATCATGTGTTTATCTATATTATTAATATCATTTTTTGCCGAAACAAGAATATATAAATGTATAAAAAAATTAGCATTTGATCTTCGGCCTTCAATTCCTTAGGTAAATATATTATTATAAATAAAAAAATATATTATTAAATGTAAAACGAAAAATATAATTATAAATAAAATTTTTTAGTCTTTTTCAAAATATAATATTACATTTATTGTAAAAGTAAGGACTACGCATAAACAGCACGAGTCAGCCAAGTCAATGGATAGTAACGACTTGCATGGAAATCAACAACTAGTTTCATGGCCATTTGCTTTTCAGTTTGAAAAAAAAAAAGATAAATATTTTTCTGTCATAACTCTTGACAAACACGTCTTGACCCAAATTTTAATGGTCTAGAGGCATTCTCTACATTCACTTGCTTTAGTGCTTGCAAGACCAAAGCTCCTTCCAGTGGCTCCCACTCCCATTGATAGTACTACTCACATTTTATACTCCATACAATGAAATTGAGATTGCGAAGCTTTATGAAGAAAAAAATCAGATCATCGTTCCCTTTTCAGCCATGTATCTAATTACACAGAATGATTGCGAAGCTTTATGAAGAAAAAGTAACATATTTATACAAATGTTAATAAACAGCATAATCATCTTCATATCTTATTACAAGCACAACATTTACCATCAGATTATAATTACAATAACCACATACCAACCACCATGTGAGTTGTGACAAATCAAACAGGACAAATTGCTTATGAAAGAGATCATCAACAAGAACAATAAATATGACTTTAAGCAAAGTGCATGCGCATAAACTCAAGTGAAAATTCCAGTAACGAGTCCACTTTGATGCAATCCCAAGTTTGACATGTGAATTATTTATCTGGAAAATATCAAGTCATTTGAACCCTACCTCAACTTAGGCTCATACTAAGGGTGTTGGACCCCTTTCACTTCGTTTTAGCATGTTTATTTCTTTTTTCTCTATACATAGATCATCATGACATAACAATTAGCATGTTTTACATGTATACGCAGCACATATCATACATTTGGCTTTGTAGGGGTTTAGCATACATTGATTCAAAATTTAACATAATTTAATAATCATACGTGTGCACCCTTTCCTTTCCAAAAAAATGAAAGCCACCCACTTTAGTATTCAATCTCCTTGCTTGCACTTCTTAAACTTTAGCCTAAGAGGGTATGTTTTTGGGAGAATAAGATTCATGAAATCTCAATAGCAAATATCTCTAACTAACATATCAACATGCATAATTATTATTGTTCAAAAATAACAAGCCAGGGAATTTAAACATGCCTTATTAACCTTATATGTCATAAACTCATACTTTGCCAATGCATATCATCATCAAGCATCAAGCAAGAACTTGCATATTCACACATCACTCAACATAACATTAACATGACAATCACGCACTCAATAATTAATGGCAATGTAAATGTAAAAGTTAGAGAATTTTCTACCTTATTTGTTTAACTTTCTTTGATATTTTATGGCTTCTTTTTTTTTTACTTTGAAACTTTCCTCTTGCTCTTGGGAGACTCTCCTTTATCACTTAGATTCCTACACATAATATAATGCATTTGTCATTAATAAAATGCCACCACCAATGCATTAAATACTTAAAAACCTCTTGAAATTCCTCTCGAATTACTTAGGGTTTTGAACTTTAATTTTGTCAAAATTGATTCCAACGCTTCCAAAATTATTTTTTCATTTCTACCTATATAATTTTGCATTCTAAATCTAATGAAACATCAAAACCAACAAAAAAAACTCATTCCTTCGGTACAAACTCCAACTGGCCGAAATTTAACAATAAAAAGGGTAAAATGTGATTTTTCAACTTCTACCTTCACATACATGCATAATTACATCCCCAAACCATTTTTCCATCATTAAACATCACAAAATCAGTCCTTTCCCCGCATGAACTGTGTTGGCCAGTAGCTCATGAATAGTAACTTCATGCCAAAAAATCATATACACATCTAAACTACAGAACAACCATTAATATGTTCCAAATCATACATGGAGTTGTTTTCTAACAACTAGTTTTTACTACTGAAATTTGCGTCCTTTTTTTAAAAAAGGGAGTAATAAATGAAGGCAGTGGCATTTTTGTAATTATAAAAAGTGATTAGGCGCCCTATCTGAGGATAGGACGCCAAAAGGGCGCCCTACCCAGAGGATAGGGCACCAAATGGGCGCCCTATCTTCAGACAAGACATCATAAGGCGCCCTTTGGGATAGGGCGCCAAAGAGGCGCCCTTTTTACTCTTCCCTTCCGCTCTTTTTTCACACTTTCACTTTCACTTTCACCTTCTCTGCCCCGCGCGCTCTGCTCCCACACCTCCAACCTAGCCGCTGAACGTCGCTGGTCGCTGAACGTCGCGCGTCGTAGCCCCTCGGCCGTCGCTGAACGTCGCGCGTCGTAGCCCCTCGGCCGTCGCTGAACATCGCGTGTCGTCGGTCTCCCGTCGCTGCTCATCCTCGATCGCTCGCCGCTGCTCGCCATCACCGTTGTTGAGGTATATATATAGAGATATATGTTTTTTTTGCATGCATTGCTTTTTACATATATGTTAAATGTTGGGTTTTTTGCTCACCATTGCTTTGTTGGGTTTTTGCATGCCATTGCTTTTTTGCTCGCCATTGCTTTATTGGGTTTTTGCATGCCATTGCTTTTTTGCTCGCCATTGCTTTGTTGGGTTTAATCTCATTTATAATCTCAAATTGTTGGTGTTTGCCCAATTAGAAAATGTGAGCAGATTTTAAGAATAATATGATATACTTCATTTTTTTTGGGGGGGAACCGTTTAGGAGAAACAAGATTCAAGTGGGATATTATCACAAGTGAACACTAGAATTCCTAAACAATTAACAAGCAGCAGGAATGCTCAAATTCTATCTCAAGGCCAGGAAATTAAATTAGTTGTTGGCTTACAACATGGCGACAAAAAGAATATGCTTCTAGTTACTACACATTGATTAAAAGCATCAGTGTCCCTCCTAATTGATTTATCAGGCAGTGTTTTCTCGCTATAGGACTACCTTAAAATTAACAACAAAAATCTTGCTCCCAGTCAAACTACAATATTCAGATCTCAACTTATCATTTAAATGGTTTATGTGAATAAACCTAATAAAGCAGCAAATGTATAAGCAATTACCAAGCAGGTCCACTAGAAGTGTATTTGCCTCCTACTCTGTGGCCTTCTCAGCGGCATAAGCAACTTTCTGCATTATCATAGCTTCAGCTGTGCGTATTGCTCTCTGGGATCCTGTTATGGTAACTTTCCTGCATAACAAGCATGAAGAAAAATCATGTCAAAAAGCCTAACGTGTAGGCTTTGGGGCCTTTAATATGCTTCCCTCTAATACCCTTTGTGATACCCAACCTCCCAAATGTTTTTGTTTTCTTTTAATAATTAGATTCTATATAAAATGAGTGCATTTTGATATATTACGTTATGAAATGATGCATTTTGCTCATTTTATTTAAAATCGTTAAAAATTCAATGATGTTTCATTTTGTTCAAATAAGTATCTCTTTCTGCTATGAGTAGTTCTTTCAACAATTGGTCCTTTCAAAATCATCTAAGGCAGTAGGATTGCAGGTAATGAAAACCTAGCACGGATTGCGGCCTACTATTGACAAATGGATCGTACTTGGATGAATGCGTTGAGAACGAGTGATGAATATGAGAATGGTGTGGAAGAGTTTATTGAATTTGCTAAAAGAAATGCGACTAGCAAAAATGGGATGTATTTTTGTCCCTGTGTCAAGTGTATGAATAGGATTAGGCAAAATATTGATGACATAAGGGATCACCTAATTTATTAGGGAATAAGCCTCCAGTACACAAAGTGGATATGGCATGGGGAAAAACTAAATGCATATTCAGCCCACGAAAGAGATTCTGTGTATGCACTAGATGAAGATAGAATGGAAAGAATGATTCACGATGTTGAGGTAGAATCTTTTGCCCAAGCGCCTGTATATGAAAGCATGCGGAGCGATGCAGAGACACCGTTGTACCCTGGGAGTAAGCATACACGCTTGACGGGTACATTGCATTTGATGAACTTGAAGGCATCTTGTGAGTGGACCAACAGTAGTTTCACATTATTGCTGCAGTTGTTGGGTGATATGCTTCCAGAGAACAATGTACTTCCAAATCGTATGTATGAGGCCAAGAAAATCTAATCTACGACACTCAGTAGTACACATAGTGCGTGGTCGGTACTCATGGTGATATACAACTTGCCTCCCTGGTTGTGCCTGAAACGTAATTACATGATGCTTACTATGATGATTTCTGGACCGAAACAGCCGGGGAATGATATCGATGTTTACTTAACACCTTTGATTGAAGACTTAAAGAAGCTATAGGAGAACGGCATTGATGTGTTTGATGCATACAGGCAGGAGTCATTTAAGTTACATGCGATGATCTTCACAACGATAAATGACTCTCCTGCGTACGGTAACTTGTCAGGATACAGTGTTAAGGGACATGAAACATGTCCGATATGTGAAGCAGACACACACTTCTATCAACTTAAGCATGGGAGAAAAACTGTCTACATTGGTCATAGGAGGTTTCTTCCTCGGTTTCACCTCTATCGTAGGTTAAGAAAGAGTTTTAACGGCTTTTCAGAGAATGGAATGGCCCCAAAAGCATTAACCGGAAAGGAAATGTATCACCGGATAGAGAATGTCAACGTCATCTTTGGTAAGAATTAGAGAAGTGCTAGCGAGAAGAGCATATGGAAGAAGCGGTCAATTTTTTTTGATCTTCCATATTGCGTACTCTTGATGTGAGGCACATCATTGATGTAATGCATGTGGAGAAGAACGTTTGTGATAGCCTTGTCGGGACGCTGTTGCACATACCAGGAAAGACTAAGGATGGAATCAGTGCGAGACTAGACTTGGTTGAAATGGGAATAAGAGAACGGTTACATCCAAAGTTAAGAGATGATGGTAAAAAGGCGTACATGGAGCCAGCAGCGTATACACTGTCAAAAGCCAAGAAAAAAGTTTTTGTGAGTGTTTGCATACCATCAAGGTGCCACAAGGGTATTCTTCGAATGTGAAAAGGCTTGTTTCAT
>JANTPZ010131856.1:0-17649 GCA_025593235.1 Vachellia pachyceras
TTTTTATCTTGAAAATGGCTTGAGATTAATGGCCATGATGTTGTTGATTATGTAGGCAAGTGTTTGTTGCAAGAGGATGAATTTCTAAGAGGTCAAGAAAGCTTGCAAACTAAAGGAAAATTAAAGAGTAAAGGTAGCAAGACCTTCTAACCCTAAGCTTAATTGCTTTGAAAATGTGTGTGAATTATGCATGACTTGTATTGAAAATTTGTGATGATTGAAAGTGTGAATATGTGCTTTTGTTTGCTATGGCCATATGTATTTCATTGTTACATGTTGCACCTTTATGAATTCACACTTATTTTGAAAGTTGTCATGCAATGTTATAATGTGTGTTAGAAAGTTTTGCTACTGGGATTTCCAAAAAATCTCACCCTTCCCCACTAACCATTTTTAGGTGGAAGCACACTCAAGGGTAAGAAGAAAGTTGTTGATTCATGAAGCAAAGTTCAATGTGCATGTTGTGGATTTTATTATGAAATTATGTTATTATGTTTGAGGTTTGTAATGTAATGAAACTTGTTGATGTATCCTGGACTTATGATAATTAGTGAATTCTTTAAGAGTACCTAATTACATAGGTTATTATGATTAAGAAAAGTTTAGAAATCATTAAGTTGAAGTATGAAGTTAAGAAGTTGAAAATTTGGCCAAGTGTTAAGTGAGAAGTTGACTAAGCCTTCAACTTTGGCATAACGTGAAACAGAGTAAATGGATTCCAAATGTTCTGAAATTTTATGGAAAAATAGTTTGTATTGCAAGGTTTCTAATGAGCTAAAGATCTCTGGAATTGGAATTTTGTACAGAAAGTTATGACTGTCCAAAATTGACGAAAAATCACAGGAAATCCTGGGAAAATGAAAAATTACCATATGAACAGTACATTTTCACGAAAGAATTCGTATCAATTGGACTAGTTACTGTTCAAATGAGTATTTTTCCCTCATAAAGGAATTAGTAAGCTTCAAATAGAAGTTGGAACCACTCGATTTCAATTTTTCTAGAATTAGTTATGAATTTTCAAAGTTGGCCCGAAAAACTGTGAATAGTAACTTTCTTAAAAATGAAAGCTTTCAAGTTAGTCCCTTTTAACAATTTGAGTTACTTGAGGCCATAATTTGGTTCCAACTCATCATAATGGAACTAAGAGGGTCAAGTAAGAGGTATCACACTTACCTCCCAACTAAGCATATATTCTTGATCCTTGGAGCTTCCTCTACCTTTCTATCGGTTTAGATTTTTGATTTTGGCTCTCTTTTGGTAGCTAGGAAGTTAGGGTTTATTAGAGGAAAAATGGAAAAGAGAGGGATTTAGAGGAAATAAATGGTTGCAACACACCCCTTGCATGATAAGGAGAAGATTGATGTATAGATTGTTTGGGTTTGTTGTTTGTACAAATTTTTGGAATCTCAAACCCTAAGGGGAGGTGATGTCCAATTTTATATTTGATGAGGAAGAGTTGTTTTTGAGCTAACTAATCTATGAGAAGTGTTTTGGGATCAAGAATATGTTATTATATGTGAAGAAAATTTGAAATCACAAGTGTGTGCTTGTGATATATTTTTCGGGTAGATCTGGAACATGGGGAAGGAGTTGGATTTTGATGATTTTGATGCTTCCATTGGGTTTAGAAGGAAAACTTGTGTAGGGTATAAGCTGTTGATACCTTGTTTTGATGATAACAAAAGTATGCTAAGAGATTGAAAAGTGTTTTTAAAATCCATACTTTCAAAAGTGTTGATTCAGTGCTTCATGAAAAATACTCGAGTGTTTTTGTCAAAATGTTGTCACAACTCGAACAGTGAAATCCAATACTCAAGCACTGTAAGTTTTAGTCTTAAGAAAATTTAGTGCTCCCAAGTAATACTCCAAGTATTGACATGAAGTGTTGTCAATACTTGAGTGTTGGAATGTGGTACTCGAGCACTGTGTTTTGAAAAATGACTTTTTAAAGTATGCTCTGAGTAAACACTTCAAGCATTGGCATAGAGTAATGTCAATGCTCGAGTATTGCAAGTTAATACTCGAGCATTAGGCTAAAACAGGGAATATAAACAATATTGCTATGAAGTACTGCAAGTATTGGCTGACAACAGAGCCAATGCTCGAGCACTAGGTTTCCAGTACTCGAGCATTGAGATTTTTGGAAAACACTTCAAGTCAACACTTCAAGTATTGGATAAAAGTATTGCCAATACTCGAGCACTGAATTTCAGCACTCAAGTATTGACTATTTTTCTCAACACTGTCAGATAACACTTCCAGCATTGGCTGACAGCATAGTCAATACTCGAGCACATCAAATGCAGCACTTGAGTGTTGAGACTTTTGTCAGTACTGTTGAGTGATACTTCAAGTGAAAGCTTCCAGCAGAGCCAACACTCGAGCACAGACTTCCCCAGCCACCTCCGAGTCAGTTGTGACCTAACTCTCATCATGCTGAGCATTGGGATGAAAATTCTCACTATTCATCAATACTCTATCTCAATACTTTTAGCACTCACTTCCAACATTGCTAACACTCGAGCTTCATGATTTCAGCACTCGAGTATTATGATCTGTCAAAATTATATTTTCCAACACTTGAGATTACTCGAGTATTTTAAGAAAGCATTGACAGTACTCAAGCACTGAGATTTATCACTCGAGTATTTGACTCTTTTGAAAACAGTTTCACATAATACTTGAGCATTGCATAAAAGCATTGAACTTTTCTCTGAAATATTTTGATCAATACTCGAGCATTAAAACCTTACGCTCGAGCACTGTCTCTCTTTCTCTCTCTGACAGCTTTGTGTCTGACACACCTCACCTATGCTTTACACCTACTTTCCTTATTTGTGTAACAACACTTTTGAATTCTAACGGCTCTCATAAATACAGCAGCTTGAAACAATCAATGAGGAAAGAGGCAAAGCATGGTCCGAGGCTCGGAGATCTTAATGTTCTTCTGTAACATTTATCGTCGTCTGACTCAGAAGCATTAAATGCCATTAATGCAGAAACCATTAGTCGTTGATGAGAGTAACGGCTAGTGAATGCAGTCTAACGGACACTTAATCAATTCTTAGCTATAATAGGACCAGTATTCATTACAGAGAAGATGAACATCCTGAGCATTAAAATATTCATTTACTACGTTCTCTGTAATCTTTCATTAATTCCTTCTGAGCTTTATTATTAGCCATCTAATCTTCTGAGAGAGAGTTATTTGAGGCCAAAATACTTTGTAAACTTGTGAAAAACTCAAGGACGGGGCCTTGAGTAAATTGGGCTAAAAGTGAGTTAGAAAACAGAGAGTGTCATACTCTGTTGTAGTAAGTAGAGAAAGGGGGAGTGATTCCCAGGTTGTAAAGGCTTGTGAAGCCTGTTTTACTGCTGATAGTTGATTTGGAAATCTCGAGGGTGCCCTGAGGACTGGACGTAGGTCAAAGAGATCGAACCAGGATAAATCTCTGGGTTTATCATCTTTCTCTTATCTCGATGACTTTGTTTCTAACTTCATATTTTTTTTAAAAGTGCTAAATTCTTTATTAGACCAATTCACCCCCTCTTGGTCAAATCCTGTTCTAACATTTGGTATCAGAGCGGTCTCTTGTGCAAAGAACTTAACAGTTTCAAGAGAGATTCATGGCAGGATTTGGCAAATACATTCTTATTGACGGAGCTTCCATCACCAGGCCTCCAGCATTTAATAGCCAAAAATTTTCTTTTTGGAAAATTAAATTTCAAAACTTTATTTTGGCTACTGCTATTAATTTGTGGGATGTATTTGAGCTGGGAAACTATGTGCCTATGAAGGTGGAAGATGGACTAACTCCTAAAACTCATCCTGAGTTTGATAGTGAAGATCTATGGAGAGTTCATCTCAACAGAAAGACTGTACTAATGTTGCAGGCAGCTCTAAACGAAGATGATTTCTTTAAAGTCTGCACACTCCCTTCTGCAAAACACATATGGGATGCCCTGGAGATAGCCTACGAAGGCACAAAGGCTCTGAAAGAAAGTAGAGTCAACATGCTTACCACTGAGTATGACTTGCTCAGAATGAGGAGAGGAAGAAACCATTGTAGAATTTCAAATGCGACATACTCATCTCATCAACAAACTAGCAGCCCTTGGCAAAATATATGATCAACGGTCTCAAGTAAGAAAAATTTTAAATGTTGTGTCCAGCAAATGGGAAGCCAAGGTCACAGCTATAGAAGAATCCTGTGATGAATCAATGTCCTCAGTTGCAGCCCTCTTTGGAAGCCTTGCTGAATATGAGAGCAAACAAAAGTTCAAGAAGGAATTGTCAAATATTGATGAGAAAAAGAAAAAGGGGTTAGCCCTCAAAACCATCAAGGAGAAAGAAAAAGAATTTGAATCTGAAGTTGAGGAAGAAGATGTAGAAGATGAAGAACTGGCAATGGTTGTCAGAAAATTTAGACGAATGTACATAAGGGATCAAAATTCCTGAAGACCACAAAAAGGAACTTCAAGCAAAATCATATGTTATGAATGCAACAAACTGGGTCATGTGAGGGCTGATTGCCCTCAGCTTGTAGCCCAAAACAAAGATAAAGAAAAGAAAAGGCCTAAATTCTTTAAAAAGAAGAAGGCATATGTCTCAGGCATATAGGGTGACAGTTCAAGAGAAGAAGAAAGTGATGTAAAAGAAGAGGCCAATCTTTGCCTTGTAGCTCAGGAAGAGGAAACTGACACCGAAGAGGTATTTACTGAACCTAGTTATGATGAATTACGTCAAGAACACGATGAAATGCATATTGAATTACTTAAGTTTGCTAAAGAATTATCTTTTCTGAGAGAAAGAGTTAAAGACTTGAAAAACCTGCTGAAAAACCTGCTGCCATAAATACTTGTTCAAAATGCACTGATTTGAAAAATAAAAATGAAAAGTTATCCAAAACCCTTCAGAAATTCACTCAGGGCAGTGAAATGCTTCAAGTAATTTTGAAAAACCAAAAAGTCACAAATGATAGAAGTGGTATAGGATATACTCCTCAAAATGATTTACACAAAGGAAAGAAAAAGCATAGCAACAAGAATTATTTGAACTATTTTCAAAAATCAGTTCATTCCTCAGAACCCTTTGCTTTCTGTAACTACTGTAATAGAAAAGGTCGTTGAACTAGAAATTGTTTTTTCAAGAAAAACAAAGCATTAGGTACTTACAAGTGGGTACCAAAAGGAACTTATGTTCCAAAGACACCAAACACTAACCTCAGAGGACCCAACAAAACTTGGGTACCTAAAACAACCAGATGATTTTCTTGCAGGTATGTCTTAAAGCATCCAAAGCAAACAAGTGGTACATTGACAGTGGATGCTTAAGACACATGACAAGTGACAAGAGCAGATTCATTAGCCTGAAAGCTAAAGATGGAGGCAAAGTAAGTTTTGGAGGAAACCAATCAGGAAAGATCACAGGAGTTGGAGAAATTGCTAATTCAAATGGAGCTTTTGTAAAAGATGTATATCATATGGAAGGCCTCTGCCACAATCTTCTTAGTGTTAGTCAGAGCACAGACAGAGGCAATTGGGTAATATTTAACTCTGAAGAATGCTTCATCAATAAGAAAGATTTTTCCGTTGATAAAGAGAAGCTGAACATTCAACTTAGAGCTCTTAGAGATGGTAACTGTTATACCATTGAATTAGAAAAGAATTTCTCTAACTCATGCTTAATTAGTCAAGCTGATGAAACCAATTTGTGGCATAAACGATTGGCTCATGTGAACATGCATCAACTTGACAAATTAATCAAAAATGAATTAGTTCAAGAGCTTCCAAAACTCAAGTTCAAAAATGACTTGGTGTGTGATGCTTGTCAGCTAGGAAAGCAAACCAAATCATCTTTTAAATAAAAAACTGAGCTTTCTTCAAAAAGACCCCTTGAACTACTTCATATGGATTTATTGGGTCCAGTTAGACTCAAAAGCTATAAGGAAATTTATATACTCTAGTGATTGTTGATGATTTTCCATATTCACTTGGACCATATTTTTAGCCTCTAAAAGTGAAACTTTTGAATTATTCTCTATTTTTGCCAAAAAGGTCCAAAATGAGAAATTTATGTCTATTGTTTCCATTAGAACAGATCTTGGTGGAGAATTTGAAAATGGAGACTTTGTAGCATACTGTGAAAGTGAAGGAATTGATCATAATTTCTCAGCACCAAGGACTCCTCAACAAAATGGAGTAGTAGAGAGGAAGAACAGAGTATTTGCTGACATGGCACGAGCAATGATTACAGAGAAGCAAGTATCACAAGTTTTCTAGGCAGATGCTCTAAGCACAGCTTGCTATATCTCAAATAGAGCATACGTAAGGCCATCACTTGGAAAGACACCATATGAGCTATTCAAGGGAAGGAAACCAAATCTGTCTCACCTTCATGTCTTTGGCAGCAAATGCTTCATTCATAATAATGGTAAGGATAATCTTGGTAAGTTTGATCCCAAGTCAGATGAAGGTTTGTTTCTTGGTTACTCAAATAGGAGTAAAGCTTACAGGGTCTTTAACAAAAGAACTTGTGTGGTAGAAGAGTCTGTGCATGTAGTGTTTGTTGAAACAAATCCTCCTGTAAGATATGATATTGAAGAAGAAATTATTGTTTCAAAAGGCTTTGAAAATCCAAATAAGGATAGTTCAAAGTCAACCATCTCAAGGTTTTGAAAATGAACAATCAGATGAACATCCTCAATCTCCTCAACCAAAAGCTTGGAAATACATACGCAATCATCCCATCAATCAAGTGATTGGAGAGATGAGTAAAGGTGTATGTACAAGAAAAAGATTTATTAATAAGGCTCAATTTTCAGCTTTCATATCTCAAATAGAGCCTAAGAATGTTGAGGAAGCTCTATTTGACTATGATTGGATAATTTCTATGGAAGATGAACTAAATCAATTTGAAAGGAATCAAGTTTGGGATTTAGTACCTAGACCCAAGGATCATCCAGTTATTGGTTCAAAATGGGTATTTAGGAACAAACTTGATAAATCAGGAATTATTGTCAGAAACAAAGCAAGATTAGTTGCAAAAGGTTATAATCAAGAAAAAGGCATTGATTATGATGAAACCTATGCCCTTGTGGCAAGATTAGAAGCTATTCGTATGTTACTTGCTTTTGCTTGTATAATGGATTTTAAACTATTTCAAATGGATGTCAAAAGTGCTTTCTTAAATGGTTTTATCATGGAAGAAGTTTTTATTGAACAACCTCCAGGATTTGAAGATATTTCCAAACCAAATTATGTTTACAAACTAAAGAAAGCTCTTTATGGTTTAAAGCAAGCTCCAAGAGCTTGGTATGAAAGATTAAGTAGTTTCTTAATCAACAAAGATTTTGTTAGATGAAAAGTTGATACAACTCTATTTAGCAAATATTCAAAATCAAATATGTTAGTTGTACAGAATTATGTTGATGACATATTTTTGGTGCTACTAATGATGATCTTTGCCAAGAATTTGCTAAGATGATGTAGCCAGAATTTGAAATGTCCATGATGGGAGAATTGAATTTCTTTCTTGGTCTTTAAATCAAGCAAAGAAGGAATGGCATCTTCATAAATCAAGCCAAATATCATAGGGAGCTGCTGAAGAAGTTTGTAATGGATCAATGCAAATGTGCTGATACTCCCATGAGTTCAACAGCACTCCTTAATGCAGATATCAACGGAAAAGACTCTGATATTAAAAGATACAAAGGAATGATTGGATCTCTTCTTTATCTCACAGCGCGTAGGCTAGACATTCAATTTAGTGTTAGAATGTGTGCAAGATATCAATCTACCCCAAAAGAATCTCATGCTGAAAATGTGAAAAGAATTTTTAGATATCTTGCTGGAACTATTGATCTTGGAATATGGTATCCAAAAGGAGCAAATGACCAATTGATTGCTTATTCAGACTCAGATCATGCTGCATACAAAACTGACGGAAAAAGTACAAGTGGTCAATGTCAATTTCTTGGAGGTGCCTTGGTTTCTAGGTTCAACAAAAAGCAATCAACTGTGTCATTATCATCAACAGAAGCTGAATATATTATTGCTGCAAGCTGTTGTGCTCAAGTCTCATGGATGAAGCAGCAACTTCAGGATTTAGGAATGATGTTCAATGAAATTCCAATTTACTATGACAACACTAGCACCATCAATCTCACCAAGAATCCTGTGCATCACTCTAGAACCAAGTACATTGTCATTAGGCATCATTTCATAAGGGATCATGTGCAAAAGAAGGATATCAAAGTTGAATTCATTCCAACTCATCTTCAAGTGGCTGACATTTTTACAAAACCATTGGCCAGAGAACAATTTTTAACTATTAGAAGAGAATTGGAAATGGTAAATCCTAATGAATTGTAAGTAAAAATTGTTTAATGTTGATTTAAAGTTGTTTTAATGATTAACTTTTACTAACTTAAGCTTCGGAATGTTTTATCAAAGTTTTGCAGGTATCTTGAATGAATACTTGCAGCACTAAAAACATAAACACTCGAGCATTAATTCAAATTCTTGAAGTAAAAGATAGAATACTCGAGCACAACTGGACGAACACTCGAGCATTCAGGCAAAATAAGGCATCTGATTCGATGGTTGGGGGTAGTCAGCACTCAATTTCAATGCTTGAGCAAAGTAATTTTTCTATGCTCAGAAATCACATTGCTCGAGCACTGTGAAACAACTCTCGAGCACTAAAGCATAACACTCGAGCACAAGCATATCAATACTCGAGTGTTGACATCTGTTATATATTAGTATAGTCCAAGACTCCAATACTCGAGCACTGGAGTGCAATACTCGAGCATCAGCTCTTAGCACTCGAGTATTGCTTTGTCTGTTCATCTTTGTTTTTAACACTCGAGCATTGATACTTTTCACTCAAGCACTGATCACCAACACTCAAGCACTACATATTAGCACTCGAGCACTGGCAGTTTCTGATTGCTTAAGCTCTCTTCTTTCATTAACACTCGAACCCTAACACTCGAACATTCCAAAATCCTCTCAACCCAAATTACTGTAACTGTTTTTAAACCGTTACAATCTCTCTCAGAAACCTATTTCCGGCTAAACCCATCTATTATTACTCATTATTTCACTCCTTTACTCTCTCAAATCATCTCTTTCTCACTCTCATCGCCGAAAAATAAATGAATTCATTTTCTCTCAAATTTCTACTCCTAGTTCATCATAGCTCCCACAAAGTCTGCTGCTGGCAAGAGTAAGTCTCAATCTCCTTCAAAATCCAAGTCTGCCTCCAAACCACCATCCAAAAAGGTGAGAATTGCTGAACCTATAACATCTGAGGAGACTGTGGCACCTATTTCTCAAAGATCCAGTGCTGGCCAACCAAAATCCATCTTGAAAGAAAAGGAAAAGGGTCTTCTGATTATTACCTCTCAGTCTGTGCCTACTCAAACTGCTGCTACCAACTCAGAAACTGAGAGTGAAGGAACCACTCCTGAAACTACTGTTGCCACTTCATCAAAGGCAACACTAAAAGCAAAAGGAAAGGGAAAAAGAAGGGAACAAAACTTCCAAAGGCACCAGAAGGATTCAACACCAATTCAGTATTTATTTCCAATCCTTCTAATTATGATGAAAAGTTGAAAAATAGGCCTTTGTGTCGTACTGTATATGTGGATATTAAGGAAGTGGATAGGATGGGGTTCAAAATATCTGAGTTTCTTAATCATTATAAACCCCTGATTCAAATCAAAGACAATTTCTTCCCTGAGATAGTTAGAGTTTTCTACAATAACATGTCTTCAAACTCTGTGACCAATGAAGAAATTATTTCTTCTTCAATGGTTACATCAATGAGGGGCAAAGAAATTTCTATTACCTCTAAGACTTTGAATGGATTCCTTGGTACTACTGAATTTGATGAAACTCTGTCTACTCTGACTGATGGAGAAATTTTTGGATTGCTAAGGCCTGAAGAGTCTTTTACTGGTATTCTTGCTTTTGAGCCTTCTGCTATGCCACCTTTGTAGAGAGTCATTTACTACATCTATTCTAAATGTATAGTGAATAAAAGTGGCAATTACACTCATTTTGCTTCTATAGACTATAGAAACATGGCAAGAATAATGAAGAAAGAGAAGAGAAATATAGGGGAAATGGTGTTTGATGAAATGTGGAGGTTTGTGCATTCAGGATCAAAGAGAATGACTGTGCCCTATCCTTCTCTGGTATCCTTCATTATGAAAAGTCTTAAAATTTGGCACATTTTGGACAAAGTGGTTGAGCCAACCTTATTTGGAGAAGCCCATCTTTGAAGAATGAATATAAGCATTGAGAACCCACAAGTACATGCCAAAAAGAGAAAGAGAAGGATAACATCTGCTGCTTCACAGGGCTAAGATGAAGCTCAATCCTCTGCTTCTCCTCAGCCTTCAACTCCTCCCTCTTTTGCTCATGCTACTATTCAATACTTTATGGAGACTGAGTTTGGGAAAATGAGTGAACACTTTGTGGATAACTTCAAGACTCACTCACAGACATACATGAGCACCATTCTGAAGGCTGCAAATGAATTTTTCATTAGCAAGAATTTTGAATCTGCCATCCTTAAAATGAGTGAGGAACTTTCACATTTCAAGGCTGAAATCTTGGAAAAACTTGATGGATTGCAGAGCAAGGTGACTGGGTTGGACAGTAGGGTGCTTACTATTGAGGAATTCATCAGAGAGTCTCGAGCCTCTACTTCTGCTCCTCATCCTCCTCAAGCACACTCACCTGAGGATCCTTCCCCTGAAGTAGTACTTGCCATGATAGATTTTTCCTCTTCCTTTCTCCATCCAGATCCTCAGCCCACACCTGCTCCTCAAGTTCCCTCACCACCTCTTTCTGATCCACCTGCCAGCTCTGGTGATCCTCAACTCATCAGTGGTAACCCTCAGCCTGATATACCTCCATCCACCACTGATGCTCCACCTTCTCCCTCTCACTAACCCTTATTATTGATGACAAAAAGGGGGAGAAGAAATCAGAATCTGTCATGCTTTTGTTTTGTCTTGTTTATATGTTCTTAGAAATAATCTTGTTTGTAATTTCTTTTTAACTGCTTTTGTACTCTTATTATGACTGACTCAGTTTATATGCAATCACTATGGGTTATTTTTGCTTCAGAATTATCTAATGATGCTTATCTGTTTATGCTTTTCTTCTATCTGATTTAATCTTGATTTTTGGTTTTGTCATCATCAAAAAGGGGGAGAATGTTGATACCTTGTTTTGATGATAACAAAAGTATGCCAAGAGATTGAAAAGTGTTTTTAAAATCCATAGTTTCAAAAGTGTTGATTCAGTGCTTCATGAAAATACTCGAGTGTTTTTGTCAAAATGTTGTCACTACTTGAGCAGTGAAATCCAATACTCGAGCATTGCAAGTTTTAGTCTTAAGAAAATTTAGTGCTCCCAGGTAATACTCCAAGTATTGACATGAAGTGTTGTAAATACTCGAGTGTTGGAATGTGGTACTCGAGCACTGTGTTTTGAAAATGACTTTTTAAAGTATGCTCTAAGTAAACACTTCAAGCATTGGCAGTAACGTCAATGCTCGAGTATTGCAAGTCAATACTTGAGCATTAGGCTAAAATAGGGAATATAAACAATGCTGCTACGAAGTACTGCAACTATTGGCTTACAACAGAGCTAATGCACGAGCACTAGGTTTCCAGTACTCGAGCATTGAGATTTTTGGAAAACACTTCAAGTCAACACTTCAAGTATTGGCTGAAAGTATTGCCAATACTCAAGCACTGAATTTCAGCACTCAAGTATTGACTGTTTTCTCAACACTGTTAGATAACACTTCCAGCATTGGCTGACAGCATAGTCAATACTCAAGTACAGCAAATGTAGCACTCGAGTGTTGAGACTTTTGTCAGTACTGTTGAGTGATACTTCAAGTGAAAGCTTCTAGCAGAGCTAACACTCGAGCACAAACTTCCAGCACTCAAACGTTGTGACCTAACTCTCATCACTGGAAGCCAACACTGCAAGTATTGACTGCCAGCACTGCAAACACTCGAGTATTAGCTTTCTATGCTCGAGCATCGGGCTGAAAATTCTCACTGCTCATCAATACTCTATCTCAATACTTCCAGCACTCACTTCCAGCATTGCTAACACTCGAGCATCATGTTTTCAGCACTCGAGTATTATGATCTGTCAAAATTATATTTTCCAACAATTGCACAGATTACTTGAGTATTCTAAGAAAGCATTGACAGTACTCAAGCAGTGAGATTTATCACTCGAGTATTTGACTCTTTTGAAAACACTTTCACATAGTACTCAAGCATTGCATAAAAGCATTGAACTTTTCTCTAAAATATTTTGATCAATACTCGAGCATTAAAACCTTATGCTCATGCACTGTCTCTCTTTCTCTCTCTGACAGCTTTGTGTCTGACACACCTCACCTACGCTTTACACCTACTTTCCTTATTTGTGTAATGACACTTTTGAATTCTAACTGCTCTCATAAATACAGCAGCTTGAAACAATCAATGAGGAAAGAGGCGAAGCATGTTCCGAGGCTCAGAGATCTTAACGTTCTTATGCAACATTTATCGTCATCTGACTCAGAAGCATTAAATGCCATTAATGCAGAAACCCATGGTCATTGGTGAGAGTAATAGCTAGTGAATGTAGTCTAACGGACACTTCATCAATTCTCAGCTATAAAAGGACCAGCATTCATTACAGAGAAGACGAACATCCTGAGCATTAAAATATTTATTGACTGCGTTCTCTGTAATCTTTCCTTAATTCCTTCTGAGCTTCATTATTAGCCATCTACTCTTCTGAGAGAGAGTTATCTGAGGCCAAAATACTTTGTAAACTTGTGAAAAACTCAAGGACGGGGCCTTGAGTAAATTGGGCTAAAAGTGTGTTAGGAAACAGAGTGTCATACTCTGTTGTAGTAAGCAGAGAAAGGGGGAGTGATTCCCAGGTTGTAAAGGCTTATGAAGCCTGTTTTACTGCTGATAGTTGATTTGGAAATCTCGGGGGTACCCTAGGACTGGACGTAGGTCAAGGAGACTGAACCAGGATAAATCTCTGGGTTCATCATCTTTCTCTTATCTCGGTGACTTTGTTTCTAACTTCATATTTTTTTTAAAGTGCTAAATTATTTATTAGACCAATTCACCCCCTTTTGGTCAAATCCCGTTCTAACATAAGCAAGAGAAAGTTTTGGGATCCATTAGAAATCATAAGATCAAGCTACAAAGCTTTAAGGTGCTTAAAAAGGGCAAGGGAAATTACAATGCGTTTTTGCAATTCTTTTTCCTTGTTGATAATATGAAAATGATGATTATGTTATTGAATGGTGTTTAGGAAGTTGAGAAGCAAGGAAACTACTAGGAAAGTTTCCCAAGAAAGCTTCAAGTTTAAGGGGGAATTAAGAGGATAAGGTAGCAACACTCCTAACTTTGGCATCTACTTTGCATTGATTATATATATGTGCTGATTGCCATGTTTGTTGTGTGGTTACAGCCATTTGAATTATGAAATCTTATTTGTGCGAAAGCTTGATGGTTGTTATGCAATGATTGTCTTGACTTGGTGAAAACTTGATTGATTGTTCTTATTACATGACATACTTGTTTCGTTTGATAATCATGCACGTAGATGTATTATTAGAGTGCTTGCTACTGGCATTTCCTTGAAATCTCACCCTCCCCAACTAACCATTTTAGGTACAAACGCAAGCAAGGGTAAGAGCAAGGTTTATGGTGATTGAAGATGGAATATTATCATGTTCTTGCTTATGGAAATTATGTATTGTGATTGAAGTTTATGTTTGAGAGTTGTTGTAGTTATGTAATTATAAACCTCTACTTGGTTAGTAAGTGGATATAAGATGATGCATGCATGGGTAAGGGCTTAAATGCTAAGGGATGTTAAGGAATTATCATGCATTGCAAGAGGATAAAACTTAACTAAAATGAGGCTTTGGCAAATTTTTAAAGAAAAGCTAAAGTTTCAAGTGAAGGGTTCCAAAACCCAAGAATCTACCCTATTTTTGGAATAGCGATGAAAAAATAGCAAACAAACTCCGAATGACTTGAAAATTTCCAATTAAATACTACACATTATAAGCTTTAAAATGAGCTGAAGTTTGCTAAATTTGGATGTGTAGATCAAGAGTTATGATTTTCCAAAGTTGAATAATGAATCGGGAAAACTGGAAAGTTACCAAATGAATAGTGATTTTCACAGAATAAACTACATTATATGGGCAAGTTTTGGAAGTAGTGAGTATTTTCCCCTGTAGATCACTTCATAAGGTTCAAATAGAAATTTGAACCACTCAATTTTGATTTTTCTAGAATTAATTATGATTTTTAAAAGTTGGGCCAGAAATCTGGAAATTGACCAAATGAACAGTAACTCAATGTTGAAGTTTTTATTTTCACTTCTTTGGTCAATTTGAGTTATCCAAGGCCCTAAAGTGGTTCAATAGTGATCTAATATGATGCTTAAAAGGGAAAATAAGGAGTGTTACAATTCTCCTCTGCACAGTGCGACGAGGATAAGAGTGGAGAAGCATCTCTGGAGGTGAGGTGTGTATGCGCTTTGAATGGCTCTCTCCAGATGTGAATATGTGTGAGTGGATAAATGCTTTGTGGGTGGCATGATTTGTATGTGTGTGCACGGCTTCAATCCACGTGAGGCTCCAAGCATCTAATATATGTGTGGCGACTGGTGGTTCTAATAGAAGAATAGGTCTTGAGTGAGCAAAGGGAATTGGGTTTTTAGGTGTATAAAAAAATGAGATGATGGTGGCCCAATAATCGATGATGGCTTAATGAAAGAGTGCTTGTTAATGGACTGAATGGGTTAATGGCTGGCCCAATAATGGATGATGCTCCTGGAGGTACTGGTGAATGGATTCAAAAAGGAATAGTGCATCGGCTGGAGGTATATTAGGTGGCGTCCTCTTTGGTGTCTGCGTGGGAGAAGAATGAATGGGTGTGTAATTGAATGATGAATGAGACAGCTCGTGGGCCAGGTCTGGAATGTGTGTGTAGGTATATAATCCTAGTGGGCTTTAATATTGGGCTTATGAGATCCAGTAGATGAGATAATTTTTGGTCTAAGGAAGTGCATCCTTGTTGTATTCCAAAGATGTCCAATTAATAGCTTCAGCTCTTACTAAATGGATCCAAATAAAATTCTTCCAATGGTACCTATAATGACAATTGATATTGAGTAGCATCAAAAGTCCTAAAATCAATCATTTAACAAAATGATTAAAAATATGACCATTTAACCTTGATTAGATTTAATTTCATATAATTGTCATTAATAATATTTAATGCATTTGAATCAATAAAAGCCCAATAATAGAACCAAAATTAGCCCAAAATGTTACAAATTCACTTGATAAAATATGATTAATTCAATTCCCCCACACTTGCCTTTTGCACTCCTAGGCAAAACCTTAAGAAAGAAGGATCCAAAAGAGATATTCAATGCCAGCAAACATAAACTTGACTAAGAATGAATATGAAATTAACTCAATCAACTCTTATTTCTAATCCATCAACAATAATAGAATACTTCAATGCAAAGAAACTAACACAAAAAAACATTGCAAGATAAAGGAAGAGAAACATAATAGAGCTCACCAGGGTACAAGTGTTTCACTCATCTCTCAAATAGGATAAATTTCGCTCAATCCACCTAGATTGGTACCTACCATAAGCTCGTAAAGATTCTAATATCTCCACCACTAACATACCTTAAGCTTGCGATCAAGGGGACTTGAAGGGTTGTAATGTTGGAAAGCAAGGCCAAATGAATGGAATGAAATGACAAGTGAAATACATGAGTAGTGAATAGGCAAATCAAAGTGAGCTAAAGTATAATCAGGAGAGAACACCAATGTGCAAATTTTAGATTTTCAGAACAAGAATCTTTGCTCTTCAAACCACCAAAGGATGCCTTATTTCAAATTTTTTTTTGTTGCAACTTAATTTTTTTCTTTTTTTGTTTTGTTTTTTGGCATCCAAACCCAAGAAGGCAAAGATATATCCATGATATACTTCTCAAACGAAAGACAAAATGCGACTCATGCATAACACTTACTAGAAGAAATTAATGAAATGAAAGTGAAGGCTCAAAGGGGTGGACAAAGGCTAATATGAAGTGGCTTGTGTTTAGGTAAGGGTTTAGAAATGAATGCCCCTATCATCCTCACAAATCAAGGTATTAACGTAGTCTTGAAAAAGAATCTAGACAAGTTCCAGAGGTTAACCAAAACTAGGTGAAAATCACACAAGATGAGAAATAATATATGGCTCAAAGATCCTTCCGAAAGGGCTTTTTTTCCAAGATGTTTTCTCCTTAAGGATCAAGCTATGAAACAAGGTTAATAACACTACACCAAAGGTATTCTACTATGCTAATCAATTAAAAACAGAAATCAATCAAATCAAATGCAATCAAACTAGCCATGTGACATTCATAAGCATTGTGCAAAAAGTTTTTTTTAAAAAGAAATGCCATAGGATTACAAAAGTTAAGTAGCAAAATAGAAGGAATCAAATAGCGCATATAACAGTGCAAAACATCTAGGACACTAAAGAGAAGAGACACAGAAGCTAGCAGCAAAATTCCCAAGCAAGAATCACTCTCAAATCATGCAATGCAATCCATAAAACAAACAATAAGGTGGATAAGAGAGCAATTATAGCAACAGTACTCGAGAATTTGGAACACATCCATAGGAAAAACTTTTTTCACTCAATTCAACAACAACTCCTCCTCCCACACTTGATCCATACATTGGTCTCAATGTATAAACACAACATTATCTTAACCCAAACTCTCAGGTGAAGTGGAAGTTGTGAAGTCCAATTTGAAATCAAAGCACAACGCATCACTTTCACAAAGAGAAGAGAAATGAGAGATAGGATAAGATGATGTGAAATGAGAATGGATAAGTATAAATCAAGTGGTCAAAAGGGATGGCAAAAGCAAGAGAAAACAAAGCACGCAACTACTAAACAAAAATAAATAGCAACTAGAACTACTGGAGACGTTCCCTCCCCCACACTTGTTTTTTCATTAAACATTTAAGTATAACTAATCATATGAAAATATGAAGAAACAAGAGAGGAAAGAGATGATCTTCTGCTTAATTCTCTGCAAACTCTTATAAGAGAAGTTCTCATCCCGAATGAGAAACATGAAGTTCTTTATCACTACTCCCCCTACAGTAGACTTTCTTAGAGGTGGCTCCCGATAACTAGGTAAAGGCTCCAAAACATAGGGCTTGTAACCTGTGACACTCCTTAACTTACCCCTGAGCTTCATTACAAAGTGAATTAGAATCAAAAGGAAGCCTTATTATGATCAAAGGGTCCAAAAGTTTCAATTTGAAAACTTTCAAGTTTGTGAAAGTTACTATTCACTGGTTTTAGGACCAACTTTGAAAATTCATAACTAATTGTAGAAAAATCGAAATTGAGTGCTGTCAATTTATATTTGAAGCTTGTAAGTTCCTTTACAAGGGAAAAATACTCCTTGAGTCATTTACTTGCCCAAATGATACAGTTTAATTCGTAAAAATGTACTGTACAATTGGTCATTTTTCTATTTTTCCCAGGTTTT
>JANTPZ010131859.1:0-22871 GCA_025593235.1 Vachellia pachyceras
TCGTTTAGAAATGTTGTTTTTACATCCATTTGATGTAACTCCAGATCTAAACTATTTACTATTGCCAGAATTAGCCTTATTGAATTAAAGCGTACAACAGGCGAGAAGGTGTCGTCGTAATCGATACCTTCCTGTTGTATATACCCCTTTGCTACTAGACGTGCCTTGTATTTGTCAATTGATCCATCCGCTTTTCTTTTTATCTTGAGAACCCACTTGTTCCCAATGGCCTTTCGACCTTTTGGCAGATCAACGAGTTCCCAGACTTGATTCTTTCTCATTGAATCAATCTTTTCTTCTATTGCCTTACTCCATTCTTTCTTGGCAGGGCATGTCAAGGCTTCATGTATAGAACGTGGCTCATCATCTTCATCCAGGGTGACCATGAGTGCTTCCTCCTCTATTGGGAAGCGCTTCCTGGGTACGTTTCCCCTGTCACTCCTTCTTGCAGAAACCTCTTGTCTCTTTTGTTTCTTCTGTCTCGGTCTCGGTAAAGACCTTTCTGAACCTTCTGATCTCCCACTCAGATCGACATATTGAGACGGCTGGATCATTAGATCAATCTATACTACCTTGTTCTTCTCTCTCATAAAGAGATACTGTTCGATCTATTTCTCCTCTGCCAGGAAATTCACTTTCCGAAAATGCAGTATCCCTTGATTCAATTTCAGTTACCATTCCATCTTTGTTTTCCCCAATGAAAATGTATCCTTTGGATTCCTTTGAGTACCTTATGAAGATACATTTCTTTCCTCTTAGACCCAACTTCCCATGCCTGTGGGAATCATCGTGAACGTATGTAGCCAACCCCCAGGGTCTTAAGATATTTAAATCGGGCTTGTGTTTCGTCCACAATTCATAGGGTGTGGAACTGACTGCTTTTGAGGGTACACGATTAAGTATAAAGGTCGCTGTTAATAAAGCATCACCCCAATATGAAATAGGTAAGCTTGCTTGAGCCATCATTGACTTAACTATGTCTAGAAGAGTTCTATTTCTTCTTTCTGACACACCATTTTGTTGTGGGGTGCCAGGGATAGTTAGCTGTCTAATTATCCCTTTCTCTTCACAGAGCTGTTTAAACTGATCAAATAAGCATCCTTGGTCGGTACGTAATACTTTAATTTTACGTTCTACTTGATTTTCTACTTCGCTCATATATTGTCTAAAACATTCCAGTGCTTCAGACTTTTGTTAAATCAAATAGACGTGACCATACCGTGAAAAGTCATCAGTAAAGGTAATGAAATACCAAGCTCCATGCCTTGCCTCACGCTCATGGGACCACATATATCAGAGTAGATTAAGTCTAATGGATTTTCAGCTCTAGTTCCTGTACCAAAAGGTTTTCTAATTGCTTTACTGACTAAACAATTTTCACATAAAGACATTTCCATGTTTGGAATTTCACCTAGTAAGCCTTCCTTTGCCAGTTTTATCATTCGATTCTAGCTTATGTGCCCTAGTCTAGCATGTCACACATTCATATCAACAGTTGTATTTGAAGAACCAACAAAACAGTCATGCAAATTAAAATCACCAATAACATCCATTACAAAGAATTTTTCTAAAACGAAAGCCCAACCATAAAAGGTCTTGTTGCTAAAAATGTCTGCAACCTTACCATGAAAATTCACATCAAACCCATAATTTAAGAGACACAGTGCAGAAACTAAATTCCGCCGGATGTCCGGTGTATAAGCACATCGTGCAAGATTAAGGTCTTTCCACCACGCATAGCTAGCTTGCATATACCTATGCCTTTGACCTCGATCCTTGCATTATTGCCAACACAAAGCCACTTGCAATGATGCCGGCAACCGACAATAATCCACAAAAGATTATCGATCCTTTGTTACATGGTCTATTAAGCCTGAATCAAGAATCCAAGAAGAAGATACAGGTTCAGTTAGAAAAGAAGTACTTGCAACATAAGAAATGTGTGAATTCACATAATTCACCAGTACCTTTCCACGGTAATTCCGCTCAGGGCAATCCTTTGCGAAGTGACCCATCTTCTGACAGGCATAGCATTTGATCTTATTCAGATCAACTTTCTTCTTGTTGCCTGTAGTGCCCTTCTTCTTGAAGTGCGTTTTGTCCCTTTTGAATTTAGGGACTTCCTTCTAACCCTTTCCGTGAAATTTCTTGCCCTTCTTGAAATTGGGCTTGGTATTGGAAGGACCTACTTTCTCAATGTAATAGGCATGCCCAGAAGACTTGTAAACTTCCAGGCGTTCTTCTTCTAGCTTAATGTGCTTTACAACATCATCGAAAGTGATGATACTGTCATTATGAGTCAAGTTTACCTTCATGTGTTCCCAGCTTTGTGGAAGCGACCTGAATACAGCCTACACCTGCTGTTCGTCAGTCAATGCGTGTCCAACTTCTTGGAGTTCCCTAATCATGTTTGACATATCTCGCAAGTGTTGCTTCATGAGTGCATTACCCTGAAGCTTGTATGCATCAAACTTGATTGTTAGCCTTCTAAGTTTAGTGGTTGAAGTTCCACCAAACCTTTCCCTCAGGGCCGCCCACATGGTGTGTGCAGTGGGATGCTTCTCATACTGGCACATTAGGTCATTTTCCATTATGCTCAGCAAGGTGATTCTTGCAATGCTGTTTTTCTTTTTCCATGCCTGGTATGATTCCAGGTTCCTCCTGTGCTAGGCTAAAGTCCCAGCTTTAGGTTCCACCAGAACGGTGGTTAGGGGCTCAAGGGCCTCTTGTTATTCCAATATATACTGTACTTTCCGGTGCCAGATGTCCCAGTTGTCACCGTTCAGCTTATCCCCTTTGTTCAATTTGGCAATAATACCTTTTGTTGCCATTTTCAAGTTTGATGTGACAAGTTATCGTGTTAACAAAATGTTTTCTGCAATGCTGAGTTTCTAGTTACATATATACATAGCACATCACAGTATACAATGTCTTATGCTTATATAATTCTTGACAAGTGGATAACTTTATCGCTAGATTTACGATCAGGAGAATACGTTTGTACCTCCCATCACACAAAAACTAGTAACTACATTATTTTCTTTCAGGAATTATATAAGCACTTGTCAATCGTTAGCCAAAAAGCTCCCACTTATAAAAAGGTGTATAATGCTGACACATTTAATTAAGTACAATAAACATTGATAATGGTTTGCAATACGAAATATGTCATATTTCATAATTCATAAAAGCTTAACAGTACTTCACATCGTGTCTTGGAATCATAAACACATTAATAAGAGAAATAAATGGAGATACACATAATTTAAAAGTGCAATTTAACTTTAGACATTTGCAACACAATAGTCGATGATTTGTTTCCTTAGTCTTTTAAAACATCGACTCTTGTCCAGCATAAATCTCGTTGTTCTCTTTACTACGTCAACCCACATGGTTATTAAGAAGGTCAAAGAGAATGCGCCCGCAGCTCTAACCGCCTCACGGTACTTGATTATAACCTTTACATAAAATTCTGCAGTCTGATTATTAATTATGCTGTTGGCGTAATTAGCGATGATGCTATAAATGATTTTTATACTCTTGGATCTGGCCGTTCTCATCGCATCACGCTCGGCTATCTTCACGGCCATGGCGGGAGAAGAGGGTTGGTCGACCTCCTCTTTGTTACTCTGAGGTTCAGAATTAAATGAGAACAAGGATTTAGGACCTAGGTCTGAGTAAACCTCTTGGGATACTTCATGACCCTGCTCAACGTTTTGCTCGGGATCCTCATATGGATCCTCTTCTGGGTCCACTTGAGGATCCTCTTCAAAATCATCCTGCGGATCCTCCTGAGGCTCTTCCTCAGGATCCTCTTCTTCCGGGTCTTCCTCAAAATCCTCTTCAATTTGTTGTTCAGGATTCTCATCAGGAATATTGTCATCCATGTATTCAAAACGCACTGATCCATAAGACAGTGCTTCAGTGCTATCTGATATTTCTTGCCTCATTTAGTTTTCTGAAAAAAATAAATTTAAAATCATTATTTTGAAGAAATTTTCAAGAAATCTTGCGCTAAGCACTGATTTTCATCAAAACAAATCCTGAATTGCCTGTGAAAGTAGGAAAATAGCATATCAAAATGAAGCTCTTGAATTTTAGGATTTTTAGGAACAAACCACGTCTCATTTGGAGTCTCACGCGCTCTCATGCGCCCCGAGAAGGAAAAATGCTGAAAAAATCTAAAAAATGGATAAAGCCCACTCTCGAGGTGGCACGTGTAATCCATACGCCGCCTTCTCGACCTCCACCGTGTACACGCGCCGTCTCACTGTACTCCACGTGCCATGACTCGTCGGGTGGTGTGGTCTACGTGTCCACTGGACTCGCACGTGGCCTCACGCACCACGTGGCACCCTCTCCAAAAAAAATTTAAAATTGGCCCCTCTGGCCAATTTTTTTGCAGGATTAGGCCTCTATGACACAAAAAAAACCTTTTTCGGATTGGCCTTTTTGGCCCAAACCGAAGATTTTTTTGGCCAGATTAGGCCTCTCTGGCTCAACCCAGTTTTTTTCGGTTTTTTATTTATTTTATTTTATTTTTTATTCCAAAAAAACAATTTGAAATGGTCCATGCCAAATTCGAGCCCGTGACCCTGCCGTTGCAAAACGATCGCCTAACCACGCAGGCTGGGCCGCCTTTTTCGGATCAAATAACAGAAAAATATATTTAAAAGGACCATTTCTAGCTGTCGGGTTACCCTACCCGACCCGGTTCTCGGCCTCCTACCTGTTTTGCCTCCCTCTCAGCCGCCGCCGTCACTGTTCATCCCTGTATATAATTTTTTTCATAGGTTACTATTCACTCGTCGCGCCAATGTGTTTTTTAGCCATATCTTCACCGTCCGACGACCGTTTTTCGCGTTCTAGGTGTCCATTTCTTCGTTTCGACGAGATCTATGAAATGGGAGCATTTTGCAGCCTAATTCTTTCTCCTTTTCTGAAAAATGTGATGGAACTTGCAAGTCATTTTTCCTCCGTAACTCCATCATCCGGTGTCTATTTTTTCGCGTTCTTGGTCTCCACGTTCTTGTCTTGAAGAGAACTGGACTATGGATATATTTTCTAAGCCTAGAGACGTTGTATTCCGAGAACCCAGATCTGGATCTCCGTTTACGGATTCGCTTTCCCATTTCATTTTTCATTTTCATCGTTTCGGTTTAGAGGCATATGATTTCATACCAAATATACACATAAATCACAGATATGTTTGAAATCTAAACCGAAAAACAAAATGACATGCTATACAGGAAAGCATTAGACATGCATACACATATATCTTAATGAAACATGCTTGTAGAAATTCATGAACTGTGAGTAATTGCCATAGAGCATGCATGGTAAGCAAAAGATCATAGTAATGGACATACTTTAATCATATACTCAAATTTTCATGATTAAAATAACAATAATTCATATCTGTAAGGAAGAGAAATTCCTCAGGAACCTATAAGCTATGATACCACTGAAGGATTTCGGGCGTACCTGGAGATGCCAAATTACGAATTTGCAAATACCCACGCAGAATTCGGATCACAATGGTGGATCCAAACACAAGACACAACAAAAGAACCGAAGCCAAGAGGAGAGGAGATGAAAGGATTCTCTGAAAGAGAAAAAGGAAGGGAGAAAACTTGTTTTCTCTATGCGTTATGTCTGCCGCCTTTGGGGAGCCACTTTTCCAGTCTTGTAACTTCCCACTAGGGTTTAGGTTTACGCATTTGACCTAGCCTATGGACTTGGGCCTAATCCATCAAGGGTGGCTCATATTCCAACACTTGTCATATGCACTAACAGCTCACAAAATTTCATGGGCAAAGGAGGTTGTTTGATATGGAATTTTCCCTTTGAAACACTATCACTAAATCTAGAAATTTTTTCGGCTTCCAATCCTCAATTCCATGTCATAAACTTTCACTTTAAACTTGGAATTCCATATTCATACAACTGATTACAGCTCCAACAGCTTTTCCTCAACTTTTGATTTCTTACATCAAATGCGTACAATCACACACATGCACACACACACACACACTAATATACAATATTTTCACTTAAATCCTTTCCCCCCTCAGATTGAAGATACTGAGAGCAATTAAACAGGGACACAACACTTCAATTTCAATTTATCAACCCAAAAGCAAATTAACATACTGCTTCAACTCCTAACCACTTCCAGTTAGAAATCGTGGGCAAAAGATATTGTTCATTGGTTCAACAAATAACAAAAATCATGCATTCACAACTTAAACCAGTCCAAAGAAGCACTAATCCATCTTATACGTGAATTTCATCCATGAATAAGCAAGATTTAAATTTCCAGTTGCTAACCCATAAATCCCGAAAGCAGAAAATTGAGCGATTAAAGAGTGGAAAGAGGTTTAAGAGACTCGCTTACAAGTTCTGACAACGTGCCCTCTGGAAGCTTCACGGCGGCGATGTTCTCTTCCTCTCCCAACTTCTCTTTCACTCCTTCACCTCTCTACTGCTCTTGCTGTTCTGTTTCGGACGCAAAGGAAATGAGGATGCATTTGATAATATTGGTGAAGGGTTTAATATGTGTGTGGGCAATGAAATTACTATTTTTCCCCCACAACATTTCCTTTTTATAGCTTGGTCTTTCTCTTTTTCAGAATATTATAGAGCTTTTACTGCAAAATGGTCCCAAACATTTTAAGTTTTGCTCCTAGGTCCCACGGGACCTTTTTGTCACAGATTTAAGTTGGGAAAAGTCTTAATTGCCCCCAGGTTTTGAAAAGGGCAGGTTGACCTCGTGCGTGCATTATAAAATTTCTTCACCTGCCTTTTATCGCCAGTCGTCGTTAATCTGCTCCACTGAAGGAATCGCCATCACGTTACTCACAAGTCGCCGTCGCTTTGCTCGTTAGTCGCCATCGCTTTGCTCACTAGTCGCCATCACTGTGGTCGCGTAAAGGCACCGCCGTCGGTGTGCTCAATCGCTCTGATCCCCTGAAGCCGTCGCCTTTCAAAATCGGGGACCTACCTGAAGTGATTGAAGCCGCAGCTCTGGTCACCGTGAAGCCGCTGCTCTAGTTGTCGTGAAGCCATGTGGTAGGTCCCCGTGTAGGTATGTTTTACGAATCCTAAATTTTGTTCAGCTTATGCATTTGTTGTGTTCGCATTTTGCTTCAGGTGCTGGATTGTATTTCAATAATATTCATTTATTCATATAAATAGTTGTTCCTATTGTCCCTTTCATGCATTGTGATCATTTCATCGGTTCCACTTTGCTTCACTAGATTAATAATGTTGTTATATTTCCTGGGTGCGGTTTTGATGTTTTCCCCTTTGTAACTTTACTTGTTCTCTAACTTTAACATATATTGTGGTATTGGGTTCCAGTCAATTTGCCCTCTTTAGGTGCCATAGGTACCATCATCGTAAGCCTTTTTAATGTTTTCCCGTAAAATGATTACCATAAGAAGAAGCATGACGCATGACAGTTACTTTAGCCACTGCATATTATAATTAGTAGTTGAAGGAACTCAATGTAGGTATTGGTGGTATTGGTACATCGGCTATTCCTTTTGGATGTGAATTTTCTCTTAAATCTTTACTGGTTACTTTAGACACTGCATATTATAATTAGTTGCTGATTTTTCCTTAAAGTGGCAATTGATACATCTATTGTTCCTTTGGAATGAGAAAATATTAATTGGTAGTTTGTTGTTTCTCTGGTGTGCTCTGCTTTCTGATAATGAAACTAAGCAGAGATCAGTAAGAATCATTTTGGAAAACTTATGGAAAATATCAAGACAAAGCAATACCTTTCAGGTACTAAGTTCTTACTAGAAAAGACTATCGGGTTGAGGGAGAGTCGGACTGGTTTGTTTGCAATTGAAAGCACTTGTCTTTCTGTCTGGCAAGGTGTGAGGAAAGTGCACTCTGCTATTAAAACTATTCACACACTATGTTTCTATTTTTTTATCAAAAGCATATGGACCCTCGATAAAAGCTTTATATAATTTGGTGAAGCAGTGTCCAACAAGTATTTTTTTTCATTCAATTAAGATTTTTTTCCCCTTTTGTTTATTTTGTTTTATTTGTTTATTTGTGTGTTGACTGGTTTTTGATATGGTATTTGTGTATTTCAGGAAACAAAGATGGAGAATGGTAAAACAGTTAAAAGGTCAATGAACTTCTCTGGCTATCACTTATTTACTGAAGAATATTTCAAGAAGAAAGAGAAGAAGAAACCGAAGGGGAAGCGGCTAAAGAGAGGATGTCGCTCGCAGGAGTAAGCTTATAAGTTAGAGATGCGTGGAACAGATTGACTAAGAAGAAAAGGGGTGAATATACAAAGTGGGCCACGGAGATAAGAGGTCCTCGGAAAGGGAAGAAGTATGTTGTTCCCTTCCACACACGATGCGTGCCAAAACAATTTATAAGTATATACGAAAAAATCAAGACTAGGCTAGAATTAATTGAAAGGTTGAAGGCCATAGGGTTTGATAAATTAGTTGATGTCTGTTGCACACAAATAAACCGTGATTTGTGTGCAAAGTTCATAAGGTGTTTTGACCCTGGTACAAATGTTGTGACAATGAGAAGGGAATCCCGAGTAATAGCACCTACTGATATGGAAGAAATAATAGGTTTGCCTCATGGGGGCAAAAGATAGAGTTAAATGTCCAGGACAGTGATCGCATATTTGTGGATTTGTGTATAGTCTATAAGGGTGTAGCTTACCAAAAGATTGAGGAGTGTTTGCTAGGAGATAGTGATAACAACATTGAGTTGTATTTTGTTATATTTGCTTTAGGCACCTTGTTGACCCCTTCGTCAAGCATATATGTCAGTGAGCGTGTCATGAAGTGTTTGACATTGACTCAACATAGGATTGGTGCCTTTGATTGGTGGTCATTCATTGTGACAGAACTTTATGAAGTCGTGGTGGGATACAGGCGGCAATTGCTTAAAGGGTCTAGGAAAGAAGGAGGATAGTAGGTGGATGCCTATACTTCCTCATGGTACGAGACTTATCTTCCCTTATATCTTCATTTATAGTGACATTGTCATTGTCCAACTGATCTTGTTTAATTTAATGGTGCAGATATTTTGTTTGCAAAATTTCCCTTTAGGAAATGTGGTATCCCGTAATCAGGCACAGGCGATTACTTATTGGAATGATGACATGGTAAAGAGGAGGATTGCCATTAAGAAGGAGCGTCTGATAGGGTTGTTACATATTGATAAGCATGGAGGGGTGCAGGCACATACACACTTTAATCCGGAGACAATGCTAACGCACCCGGTATTGCAAAACAATTAGCTATTGATACTTTTCCTTAACGGAGATCTAATTGCAGAATTTCAATTTCAGAAAATCCAACGAACTTATTTTGCAATCATAGGGATGGTTGGGGCAGAGTTGCTTGAACTTCAGAACCGGTTGCAGGTAAAGGAAATAGAGGATGAACGATATGAGGATGAAGCTGGGGGAGCGGGACCTTTTGGGCATGCACAAGCCAAAGCTGACATTGCTGAGCCTATAGATGAATCAGATGGTGACATAGGAGAAGCAGATTATGACATTTCCAACCTTATGGATGAACAGCTTGCAAATGAACATGCAGCTGAGGAGGATGTGGATGAGGGAGGGCAGCTTCACATAGGAGAGACACAGGAAGAGAATATAGGCCATGACAGATTGAGAAGGCCTCAATGCACAAAGACGCCAAGTTAGGTAGTTAGCTCCCCATTCATTAATCAGAAGCTGAAGCAGAAGGGAAAGCGTCAGTTTGATGCGAAGGAGAGGTTATTTGAGCTTTGTACTCGGAGGCCGAAGAAGGAGAAGGAGGATGAGTAAGTTAACAAAACATTCTCAATGGATTCTTGTTAATGTAATTTATTGGTAATTGTTGTAATTTTGCTGGATTAAGGTGTTTGTAGAGATGCATGACTACTATGTTATGAGGGCAGAGCTTTATTGCCTCCGACCTAAGGGGTGGCTGAACGATACGGTAAGGACATGCTTTCAGTTTATCTAGTACATATTTGCCATACGTTTTGTGTAATTGTGTGTCAATGGTGTAGGTGATGTCAATGGTTGCCAAGGCATTGGTGGCCGAGCAACTGGAGAAGGACAGAAGAGTCACCCGCCATGTGTTCACCCCACATTTCATGTTGAAGTTAGTTGATAACCCCTCTACATGGAGCCTGGAAGACAATGAAACACAAATCCTCCCTCAACACGTTGGATATAACATTGGTGATTGTGATTTCATTTTCGATCCTACTGTTTTCCTTGATCATTGGTCGTGCTACGTGATCCACACCCATACAATGTGGTTTTATGCATTAAATTCATTAATAGATCATGCCGCAGAGGATAGTAGGAAGAACAAGAGTAAAACATCAGAATGGACTAATCCGAAGCAACATATAGCAAATAAAACGGTGAGGAGTAAATAATTTGATTTTTTTTAACTATTTTGCTTTGTTTTGATACTGCTTTTGATTGGCTTATGGTTAGAGAGATTACTTCTTCCAAATTTTGCAAAAGTTGAAGCCAGAATTGGTGCACCATGCGGACAATATTGACAAGGAAGTGACTTGGCCTGAAGTTCATGTTTAACGTGATTTGTATGCAAAATTACACAGCATGTCTGATTTGGTAATTCATATTTAGTTGTATATGAGAAAGATATAAACAAAGTCTCATTTAAAACTCTGATGCTAACAATCAAGTTGTGGTGGATATGCATCCATCTTTTTCTTACACTAGCACTCTCAACACACTTCAAACAAGCTAGCATAAAATGGTCCAAAATCAAAACCCCCTTATCAATGATGTTCGTTTCAGTATAAAACCTTAGGGCACACATTATGAATTCCTCAAACTCAACAACTCACACCATCTTGTTTGAACTGTTTTGGCAACAGAAAATTTATAATGGATTCCACCTTGGCACAGTTACCAACTCATGAGTAATGGATTGATGCCCTACTTTAAACCGAGATGGAACAACATCAAAATTGAAGGAGATGCTACATGTTTATTGCCTACCTATTTCCTATTACATATGCCAAGTTTATGCTTTTTGTTTACACAGAGATGGAATAGCAACAAAACCTCATATTTTACTTGTTACAGGTTTGATTTTGTTTTGTTTTAATATTCCCATTACTCACGTACAGGACTGTAGAGAAGCCATCACAGATAGGACTCCTGGACGTAACACTTACAGTGCAAGATTATCGACGGCCAAACGTTCCAGCGAAGTGATGACAGTAGCACAGTTTCCATAGACCAGCGGCAACAGCGTAATACAAACAGTTATCATCCAAGCCCAGCGTAATACGGATTCCATCTACCTTAATTTTTATTACAATTGGGGGCAATTGAGACTTTTCCCAACTAAAATCTGTGACAAAAAGGTCCCATGGGATCTGAGAGCAAAACTTAAAATGTTTGGGACCATTTTTAAGTAAAAGCTCTTACTTGGGACTTGTTTGTCATTTTCCCATAAAGATAACTAAGAAACATTTAAAATAATTATTAAAAGTTAAAAGTAAAAACGTGTAGGTTGATATGAAGAAAAATGAAGAAGGACGATGAAGAGTGAAGCAAAAAAGAGGTAGAGTGGGGGTATTTATAAGATGTCTATCCGATATATAAACGATTTATGTAACGATATTTGTAGCGGTTTGCATTTGAAGCGGTTTTATTGAATTTGTAGAGGTTCATTAATTTTAAATTAGATTTTCTAAAATTTAAAATTTAAACTTGTAGCGGTTTACATAACGGCATTTGTAGCAGCTTGCATTTGCAACGGTTTTATTGAATTTTTAGTGATTATAGAAGCACTACTAATTTTAAATCAATTTTTTAAAAAAATCATTTTCACTTTTTTAATTTAAAGCAGTTTGGTTATATAAAACCGTTACAAATTAACATTACTATTTTGGCATCCACATCCCCCCATCTGTTGTCAATGTGACTTTAAATTAGTAGTTGTTTTAGTATAATAAAACTGCTATTAAGTTTCTTGTAGCATCACTTGGTTAAAACCGCTACAAAAACTTTATTTTGTAACGTTTTCTAAAGCCGCTACAAAAGAATGCTGCAAATTGACTTTTTTTCCGTAGTGATATGAATTTGCAAAGGGTGATGGAAACTAAAATTAACTCATATAACTAGCTAATTATCATAAAAGCAATCCAATAGACCTATTATGGTATTCTTGAATGAACCCACCCATTATTTATTCTCCTATTTTTTTATTTTCTGCATCTCAGATCAAATTGATATAGAAAATCAACGGTCTCACATCTTAAAATATAAAAAGAGATTCTCCTAGAGTCTTTTCAAATTTGTAAGAAGCTCAAAGCAATGAGCAAATGATAGAACCTAACAAATTTATATAGCAGCAACTGATCTGTATATTCTTCATGAAAATTGAATATTTGATGATATAGAAAATGCTAAAATAAAGTCTAAAACAACCCGTATTGAATTTCAACATTACAAATCACATATCAAAGGGGCTAGACAAAACCAAAAACATTAAAAGGTTATATGGATTAATTTCCACCAAAATTACTGTAACAAGAAACCTGGAACGTACAAATATGATCGTATTTCAAAGCGAGACTATTCAGCTTGGGTACTCCGAACAGACACCAGACTCTTCACATAATTGCCAACACAAAACCAGCAAGAGGCCCTTGAACAGTTGTACTCCCTCTCTTCATTAGTAATGAGATCGCGCAGATAGAGAAAATACTTTGGGTCACCCTCCACCTCAGTCTCATTCTTCTTAAGGCAGACTATGTCATTCCTCCAAATACATACACAAAAAAACGGTGGAACATATGGCGTTTTAGCCCTATATTTCTGAGTACTCTTCCAAATCTTCTCAAATTCACTAGAAACCTCTTCCATCACGCATAAACAGATGGAAACATGTCCAGATTCCTCTAACACCCCATAGTGACAATTAAGTTCCTTGTCGTGCACAGCAAGCCCAATTGGATTAATGCCGTCTTCAGTTTGGATTGGTGTTACTGTTAAAACTTCCGTTGCAATGTCGAACGAAACTAACCTATTTAGAGCCAACCAAGAAATAGTTCCATCAACACTAAGAGCTTCAGATTGAGATGCAGCTAAATCTTTTAGGATACCCCGTAAGGGCCCAAATTCTAGTTCCTTCCAAGAATCTGTGCTTAGCGAATACACTGCAATACGACCATCGATTTCACCATCTTCATGACCCCTTGAGTAGAAAGCATCACTATCTTATAATCATTAATGACACTACTGAACCCAAATCCTAGGTTGCAAAAACGCCGATGGTGGTCATATGCGTCGGGTACTTCTCTGACCTCTCTAATCGCTAGGTTCCAAAGAAAAAGTGGCCAACAACACTTCTTCGAATACTCATAGCCTTGGACACAAAGCAGGCCATTGCAGGAACCACGGATACGCAACCAATGTTTTCCTAAGGAACCGATGGGGGGAATATGCACAACTTCTGCGGTTTCCAACCTATGATTAAGCAAACGCAAGGAAGAACACCAATGTTCGTATTTGAATTCATGGAGGAGAAGAAAAGAGTTCTTGCTGTCAGAGTGGCACAGGTGCTCGGCGATGAAGGATGGGGTCTTGAAGAGATTTTTCCATCGTTTACACACATATCGAAATCGAACGATGGATTTTACAGGAAGCCTCTTGAGAATGTTGGTGATCATGTCGTCTGGCAGAAAGGGACAGCCGCCTCCGCTATCCATATTTTCGCAAGAGGAAATTAGGGATTCGGAATTCGCAATCTTGGGAAGAAGAGCCAAGATTGGAGTGAAGGAAGCAACTGCTTTCTGCAATCTTGGTTCTTGGAAATGGAAGGGCAACAGAGAAAAGGAGAGCGGGAAAAAGATTATATGAAGTTGTTTGGACTAACCGACTAGCCACCGAACTTTATATCTTTAGAATTGCTATATTGCCTCTCAACCCATTTCGTGTTTAAAGTTTAAAATCAAAATATTAAAAAAAGCTGTAATTAAATTCAAAGAATAAAATGATTATCACATTTTAAACTATGATTACATAGGAACATGTAAAACAACTATCCTACACGAGAAGCTGAAAGCAAAAGTGGATCCCGTAAAGATAAAAAGTGAAGTCCTGGAGCAAGTGACAGCGCCCTCTTCACTAACGACTCTGCGATGTGGTTCTGTTCTTGCTCTTCACCGGAATAATATTCCTAAACCCACCGTCCCATGCACCCCACACATTTTACAGCAAACAGCGAATCTCCCTGACCGATGTGCAGCAAAAAAAAACCTCATGGAAAAAGGCTCTCATGGTTCATTATTAGACCACCACAGCTTGCCCTTCCTGTTAAGAGACATGGCACCATCAACATGCACTACAGTGCACTCTGCAGACTCACGTCGGTGCTCCAAAACAATCGACCTTCCGTCACCTCAAATGGTTGTGTTCCTTACCGCCGCTTTTGCTGTTGTGAGTTTCTGCAGTATAGCTATCGACGTTCCCTGGAGCTGATCCATGCTCAGAGTTTTGTTTTCAAAAATTCTTTCATTTCTTCGTTTCCACAGGAGCCAACATATCAGACCAAAGCGTTCCTTCCAGTTCTCATCTAGCCTACCGAACTTATTATTGATATTCAAAGATGTCCAATTCCAAAGTTTGCACAGGAAAAGAGAGCCGGAGTATTTTTTTGCCTAACAAGGTTTAATGATGGATTCCCACAACTTTTTAGTCAGTGGGCAATCCAGACGCACATGAAGAGTTTAATTCCTCCGTAACATGATCACACCAAATACAAGTCGCTGTATTACACAGACCTCTGCGCATCCGTTCATGGTTAGTTAATAATCGGTCTTTCATCACAAGCCATAAGAAGGATTTGCATCGTTGGGGCACCTGTAACTTCCATATTTTGCTCCAGAGAGTACTTGGCAAAGATCTTCGTGAGATAACAGATCATATACATCTCATTCCAATTCTCTCCCTCTAATATTTATAGTCATCTTCTTCATTTTTTTTTCTTTATGCGAAAAAACAAGAAATCATATTATTTACAATATTTTTATATTGAATTTTAAAAAATAAATTATAATAGATATAATAAATTATATTAAAAATAAATTTATATAAGGGTATAATGAAAGGTACAAATTTAAAGAAAAATTATTACAAGTTTAGCAAAGTTTTATTATTCATAAAAGTTTTCTTTTAACTTAATAATGCAAGATAAATGATTTCATTCTCTCTCATGTAATTTCAACGTAATTATACATAATGTACATGATATGTGTTTGATTTCTTTTAAAAAAAAAAAGATTTGTCCAGCTTACTCCAAGCAAGAGTAGAAAAATGAAAAGTAAGAAAAATCTCAATAAAAGACGTTTGAATTACTTAAATTTTAATTTAGATCATTGAAGTTAATAAATCTTTAATCAGATTGTTTAACTCAATTAGAGATTTTTTTTTGAGTGAAAGAAAATTTATTCCAAGGCGAAAAACAAAACAACTACACGAGGAGAAGAGAAAAGACTTCTCACAGCAGAACAAAAGAAAAAACACAGGGGAAAAACTTAATCAGGAGAAATTAAACTACTAATTCTCAAAGCATGGTGGGAATGATCGGTGAGGGCAAGAGCCTCATTAACTAAGCAGGCCGTTGGAATTATCTCATCGCTGAATAACCATGCGTTTCGAGCAGTCCAGAGGCGCCAGCAGAGAATTCCAAAAAAGGTACACCAACGAGGACTACTGTTACGAGATTTCAGATTCGCATGAAGCCATCCGGTGAAGTTAGCAGAGTTGAAATTAGAAAGCAACTGCACCGGAACGACGAGAGACCAACACGTCTTGGCAAGGAGGCAGTGTCTTAAGATGTGGTCAATATCCTCAGTTCCTCTACCACAGACAGCACAGGTGTCCTCATTTGTCATGTGTCTACGCACCCTTTCCTCGTTGGTAAGGAGCCTGTTCTTGAGGACCAACCAAAGGAAGGTTTTGATTCTCTGTGGCCCTACCCATTTCCACGCTAAGTTCCAGACGTCACTTTCATTATACTATTGATCCTG
Source organism: Vachellia pachyceras (assembly GCA_025593235.1). Lineage (NCBI taxonomy): Eukaryota > Viridiplantae > Streptophyta > Magnoliopsida > Fabales > Fabaceae > Vachellia > Vachellia pachyceras. The sequence goes on from JANTPZ010131859.1 coordinate 16,075, forward strand.
CATCACAAGCTCATAAGCAGATCTGACAGTGAATCGAGGGCCCCATTGCCAAACTATAGAATCAGCCCCAGCTTGGCTGTGCGGAGGCTTCATAGATTTGAGAGCCTGAAGGATATCCTGTGGAAGCTTGTCATGGAGCTCAGCCCATTTCCACTGTCCATCATTATCCACAAGATCACTCACAGATCTCTGCATTTCCTCTCTAGAGATAGGATGAAAAGCTAGATTTGAAAGAGGGCCACGATCTCCCACCCAATTGTCAGCCCAAAAGTGGACTCTCTCACCATTACCAACCTGCCAAATGTGACCAAGCAAATTATCGTCCCAGATTGCTACAAGGCTCTTCCACAAGTAAGAAGCACCACGAGCGCAGAGATGCTAGGGGTCGCTAGCATGCCATTTATACTTTGTCCGTAGCACTTGCACCCAAAGCGAATCCGGTTGCGTGAGGACTCCATGAGCAAGCTTCATAAGGAAAGCCGAATTTTGGCTAGATAGATCCTTCATGGCGCAACCTCCGTGGCCTTTTGGCTGACACATGTCACTCCATTTCACAAGGAAGATTCTCCTACGTGTTTCAGTAGTGCCCCAAATAAAGTTCTTTTAAGGCGCTGAACCTTATTACAAATGGCACTAGGGAGCCTCGTGGTTTGCATGGGAAAATAAGCAAGGGAAGAGAGCGTTGACTGCGCCAAAGTAATACGGCCAGCAAGAGAAAGAGACTGAGTTTTCCATCCTCTCAGCTTTGCCTGTATCCTTTCCTCGATATAGTGGTAAGTTTCCTTTGTCGCAAGTTTATGAAGAAGCGGGACTCCGAGATACTTGCCCAGGCGCTCGGTCTTCTGATATCCCAAAGCATTGCACGTCTGCATGGCAGTACATGCCAAGACATTATTGGAGAAAAAGATTCTCATTTTTGCACTGTTCACCTTAAGCCCCGAAGCATGGCAAAAATCCTGCAAAAGCTGTTGCAAAAGATGAGTCTACCCACTATTCACAAGGTTGAAAAGGAGAAGGTCGTCAGCGAAAAACAAGTGTGACAGCGGAGGACCTCCTCTCCTTAACTGTATGGCTTTCCAATTACCTTCGCTCACCTCTTTGGAAATAGCTTGAGAAAGACGCTCAACACACAGCATGAAAATATAAGGCGAGAGGGGGTCTCCCTGCCTAATGCCTCACTGTGGTTGAAACTCATTAGCTGGGTATCCATTCCAAAGGACTTGTATAGAGGAGGTGCTAATACAGTGCATAATGAGTCTTCGGAGTTTGTCAAGAATCCTACCTTCCATGAGAGTCTCTGCAATAAAGTTCCAACTTAGCTTATCAAAAGCTTTCTCTAGGTCCACCTTCGTAGCCATCCATCCACTTTTCCCGCGTTTCCTTCTCATGGAATGGATTACTTCTTGCGCAATTATAATATTGTCCGTTAAACTTCTTCCCTTGATGAAACTAGCTTGCTGAGGACTGATAAGAATGGGCATTTTTGGCTTTAATCTGTTTGCAATGATCTTCGTTATCAGCTTGTATACTGTTGTACATAAACTGATTAGCCGAAAATCCTTAAGCTTTTGAGGATGCTCCACTTTAGGAATCAGTACAATGAGAGTGCGGTTAAGGTGATAATCCAGGCTCCCTCCGTAAAAAATCTTCTTAACTTCAGCGTAAATGTTATCGCCAATAACTCCCCAATAAGTTTGGAAAAACATTGCATGCAACCCGTCAATGCTTGGGGACTTTAAAGGTTGCATGTCAAACAAAGCTACCCTAACTTCTTCTTTTGTAACAGGCTTGTCCAGATTGAATTGAAGAGCTTCAGGTATAGAGGGGAAGAGCCCTGCATATCGGAAGATGGAATTTTCATTAGCTTCTGAGGTATAAAGACCATGAAAGTAGTCAGTTGCCATTTGTGAGAACTTTAGTTGATCTGCCTCCCAAATTCCCCTGTCATCTTTGAGCAGCAAAATTTTACTACGCCTCCATCCAGTCAAAGCTCTCGTGTGGTAGTACTTGGTGTTACGGTCTCCATCCTTTATCCACTGACTACGGGATTTTTGCATCCTTAGCATCTCCTCTTGTAAGCAGATATTTTCATAATCTAGGATTAAAGATCTTTCAAGTTCTGTAAGGTAGGTTGAGAAGGGGTGTTGCTCAAGTTGCATTTGGGTTGCAGAGAGCTGGTTTCGCAGCCTCTGTTTATTTCTCCCAATGCTACCAAAGACCTGCGTATTCCAGATTCTAGCCTTTGCCATAAAAGTATCAATGTTATCAGCAAGGCATCTATCTTGACACCAAGAACCTGCGACTAAGTTAATAAAATTAGAATGGGTTACCCAGGGTGCAAGGAACCTGAAAGGAGTCTGCCTCGTTGTCTGCTCTCCCGTATGCGTAATAAGCAAAGGTCTATGATCACTTCTCATACGTGGGAGATGCATTACTACAGTGTTGGGGTGTTGAGTCAGCCATCTCTGGTTGCACAAAGCACGGTCAAGTCTTACCATTAGTTCACCACGTTTCCATGTGAATCTCGGACCCATGAAGCCAAGATCAATAAGACCTGCATAGTTGAGGAAATTAATAAAGGATTTACAACCTGACCTAATGCGATTGGAGCCACCTTAACGTTCATGGCTGTGAGTGATAGCATTAAAATCGCCTGCAAGGAGCCACGACCTATCTCTAGGAATTTGTAGCTTAAGAAGATCCTCCCACAGCCTCTCACGCAATGTGGCATTTGGACTGCCATACACTGCAGTGAGCAAATAGGAGTTCACATCCGAGGAATCAGTGACCAGGACATGCATGAATTGTTTGTGGTTTTTGAGTATTGTCAAGTTGATCTCCTCCCTCCATAAAAGCCAAATACCACTAGAGAATCCAGCTGCCTCTATACGATGCGAGTTGGGGTAATTCATGCGTTTTATGACCTTATCCGCCTGCTGACCAGATATCCGTGGCTCCACAAGAATAACAATCGGCGGCTTGTAACCATTGAGCAACGACCTAAGGACACGATGGAATGGTGCTGCAGCTGCCCCTTGGCAGTTCCATGCAAAAACTGAATGATTCATAGGAAAAGGAAAAAAAATTAGAAGTCCCGCTCATAATTATCTGAGCCATAGTCATCATCAAAAGCTGCCTCTGTTGCTTCAGCAAAAGTCGCGTCCTCGTCTGAGTCAAGAGGTTGTCCCAACGCACTAGAAATGGCTCTGGTCAATTTCCTCGAAAGAGAGCCCAGAGCATCCCTAGATTTGGGCTTGGACGCCTTAAATTTTGGATAGGGGGAAACATGGAGGCCTTTTTTAGATTTACTCCTATCTGGAGGCTTAGGGGGAAAAGCCTTTTTTCCTTCACTTGTAGAGCCATTGGCCTTAAGGTTGGGAGGCCCAATCCGTGAACTATCGTTTCCTGAGCTCCCGTGTTGTATGGACAGAACGATGGCAGAATGGTGCTTGGGGTCTAACGATGTGGGTTGGTACATCTCGCTGTTTGCAGGGGAGGAAAAGACAGAGGAGGCAGCATTGTCAGGATGCAGCTTTGGTTTCGACGTGCCCATGATATTGACAGGTGATTTTTCATTTGTTATCGTTGACTTTGCCTTCCCTGCCTTCTTTTTGTCCCTAATGGATGCTTTTCTCATGCTAGCAGAGGCCTGCTGAGATTCCACACCAGAATGAGAATTGCCATATTGGTGTTCAGTATCAATATCCAACGTAGCTAGCAGGTTAAATCTATTGGCACCTCTTTCACCTGAACGGAAAGCACCTTGGTCATCCCTTCTCACTGCTCTGTTGTAGCGTCTGTTACGAGGCAAGACTTGCATCCACTCCCCAAAAATTTGACCGTCACGCGCTCTAGGTTCACATTCTTTGTTCCCTAAGGTCACCGGAGCTTGCAGGTACTCAGCCGACATAAGCATTGGAGCTGAAGAGGGCGGGGCTTGCTGAGCTTTAAGAGTGCATGCCTCTTCAAGTTGGCCATAGTGCCCACACCCATAACAGATGGTTGGGAGCCCTTCATACTCCACTAACTGAGTCAGTCCATCTAACTTGATCATGGAAACTAACGGTTTTGTCAGATCGAGCTTCACAGCCAACCGCACGAATCTTGCCTTGTCGAAGCCTTCCGTATTGTAATCGATTTTGATCACCTGGCCGATGACCTCACCTATGGCTCTGAGGACACTTTTGTGATAGTAATGGTATGGCAACCCTGGGAGCCTCACCCATCCATACACCTGTTTAATCTCTAGATTCGTTGGAGAAATGCTCGGTTCCCATGGATGCACTGTAAGATAATGTCCTAATATTACCCAAGGACCTCCTAGCATCACACTGTGATAATCCGCAGTATTCTCCAGTTTGACCATATAGCAACCTCCTTCCAGCTCTGTTAGCTTGAAGCCTCCTGTGAGTTTCCACAGAGAGCATATCTTAGCACGTAAAGTTTCTTGCCGGATGAATCGCCCCAACAGTTTGACTATCACGGCGTATTTCATACATTGGGACATCATCTCTTGGATTCTCTGAGAGAAAGTAATGGAGGGTACAAGCCCTTCCAAACTAACCTGGACATCTCCCTGTTCAATAGTTACATCAGGCGATAAACTGTTGTTCAAGCTATCAAGAATAGTGGACCCCAGGAGTTTATCCTTAAAAGAGTTCATTCCTTGAGCACTGCTTGTTACATTCGTAGACAGCTTAGGTTCAGTAGTTTGATCAGCTACATTGGCTTACTCCATAAGTAGCATCTGAGAGTCATATTCCCTTTGTTGCCCGTTAACTAAGTTTTCTTGTTCACCCATGTCAAAATCATTGGGTTCTTCCTTCCCTCAAATTTTAACTTTCTTCGTAGACCTATTTTCTTCAACATCAGGAGGGCGCGCATCCTTCTCCATGAGCTCTACGTCAACAGCAACAGTTCTACCATGAAGGCCATCTCCCACAATGTTCCTGTCATCAAGTTGGTGTGCGTTCTCCAGAGCGTTCTCCAAAGCGTTCTCGTTCTCCATCCGGCAATGAGGTTGAGATTATAAAGCTTTGATTTGTAGCAATTCTGTTTCTTCACACTTCAACAGAGAATCGTGAAACTGTGAAAGCATTACTCTCTCACCACGCTTGTCTCTTTCAATAATGCAAAAATCATAACTCAATTAGAGATTTAAAAATTAGGTCAAATTACCTCCGTATCCTTTAATTATTAAAAATTAAAATTATTTTTACCACCGACGCTCACTTCCTGATACTCCCTTCTCCTTTTTATATTAGGATCATTACCCTTATTCTTTGTCTTATTGTCCCTTTTTGATCCACTAGTGTTATTTTAAAGTCATATAAGAGATTAGATTACCACATTATTGTCTCCGACCCACTCCAAGGGAGAAGATTACCATAAAATTGGAAGTACTTCCATTGCCACAACCTAATTTTAATCACCCTAATTTCAAATGGTTTGGATATAAAATTAAGAAAATTCATACGTTATATTTTAAAATTATTTTTCTTGGTATGAAATTTTCTTCGAGTATGAGTAGGTATTTTGAAAAAAAATAGGCTAACTCAAATGAGAGTATAAGACACAATTCAAATCATATATAATAAGAAAATCACAAGCTAATGACTAACCCTAAATATAATCTAATTTAGTTAAACGTAATAATTTCTCATCTATGATATATAATATAATGCCAATACTTAGTTTGTTATTATTTGCTTATATTATAACCATCATTTTAGGCCACTAACATTGAAGATACAATGAGCAGTGAAAAGTTTTCTTCAACAAAATAAGAGAACTTGCTCACATTTGTTTACTCGGAAAGCTGTCCAACAATAGAAAAGCATTTAGCCAAATGATTAATAAATATTTAGACATGCTTAATAAAATTCAAAACATTATAGACTAAATGCTTTCTATATAATATATAATACTGGTTCCCAAACTAGGGAAGAGAGAAATTTTGATACGAATAATGTAATACATAGTGGTTATGAGGGACCTTAGGCACTACTAGAAAATAATTTTATACCTACGAATATTTCCTGCGAGCATCTCCTCCTACCCTGGTACTTCATCAAGTCACATAGGTGGAGATATGACTCATGAACGAACTGAAATAAAGCCTCTTGCTGACGGGTAAGTAATATATTAACTTAAACTTAACGGAATGATTGTCTTTTTCACTTATCATGTTTTCTCTATTTTTGAATAGATTTGATCCACATTCTGTAATTGGTGGCATTGCTTCATGTATACGACGAACTTTAGGAGAAGCTAAGCCATCATGGAAGAAATTGTCTCATGAATCTAGGCTTGCAGTTTGGGAAGAGTTTAAGGTAATAGCATACTAATCTTACTAAATTTCAATTAATAGTTCATGATTTTCATTATTTTTATTATATATGATTTCTAACATTATATTCTTGTTATATGAAAAACTTTTTGTAGAAAATGTTTATGTGGAATCCATGTTATAATGAAAAAATTCGACAAAATTTTGAGAAAAGGGCTGCAAGTAAATATAGTCAAATCACCCAGTCACTGCGACAGAAAGGTAAAAAACCTTTTTGGATGGGGGATGCTATGTGGAAAGAATTTACAGATTATTGGCAGTCATCTCATTTCAATGCCAAATCTGAACAAAATAAAAGGAATCGTGAATCAGCTGCTGGAGCTTCTCTTCATACAGGCGGATCAATACCACATTCCTTGATTTATGAGAAAATGGTGATATTCTTATTTTATTTTATACTCATACTCATAAGTTGATCATTTTTTGTTTAATAATATACATCATTCTT
>JANTPZ010131860.1:0-13379 GCA_025593235.1 Vachellia pachyceras
TCAAAGTGAAAGTGTATTTTGGTTAAATCTAGGACATATGAGGCATAATAACTAGATTCAAGCTACATGAAGAAAGATTGTCTTGTGTTGGTCCTGTGAAAGGGATTTCTACTACAAACATCTAAAAGACGTCATGCCCATGCAGTCCCGGCAAAACACCTAGTATGAAAGGAAGAAGAGAGAAGGATGAGGCCCACATCTCGTAATCCACCAAGTGTGAGTGGGAGATGTTGTTATATGGGCCACCCTTGATGGATTAGGCCCAAGTCCATGGGCTAGGTCAAATGTGTAAACCTAAACCCTAGTGGAAAGTTACAAGAGAGGGGTGTGGCTCCCCAAAAGGCGGCAGACATAACACACAGAGAAAACAAGTTTTCTCCCTTCACTTTTTTCTTTCAGAGAATCCTCTCATCTCCTCTCCTCTTGCCTTCGGTGCTTTTGCTATATCTTATGTTTGGATCCACCATTGTGATCCGAATTCCACGTGGGTATCTGTAGATTCATAATTCGGCATGTCCAGGTACGCCCGAAATCCTTCATTTCCAACACTGTGTTATCAATGACCTTGCCTTATTGCAAGTGTACACATAAAACACCATTTATCCAATCTCTGCTTAATAGCTTCAAGGACTACTTCACTAACCAAAGTCCATTACTACAATTTGGGTGCCATATGAGGACAAACCAGACCTTTTTTATGCAATGTGCAGAAGCTTTGAAAACCCCAACTCAATCTTTCACTGTCCAGAGATGATCACATGAAAAGAACAACTTCATACAGGAAATTGTAATTTAGATGACTCGAGTAGGATCCAAGACATTCATGATCAGTTATAACCAACAAATACGGTCCAGCCAAGAACCTTGTCATCCCATCCACACACAAAATGAACAAAAATGCTAATTGGATATAGAACCATTAATTTATTGCAATACGAAAATTCCCCAGAAATTAAAAGTGTCGACAATGAAATTGTACCAAACATCATAATAGCTCAGTCCCCAAACTTCTATAGGGTTGAAAGTCGAATAAAGCTTCTGTTGAGCCTTTGGGTTCACTCCAATGTGTAGGCCTATTTGCTTGAAAGAAAGTTTTAAAAACCCTAAAAGGGGTTTGGTGAGTAAGCCCTATATTGAGAGAGAAGAGTGAGAAAAAGGAAAGTCACCTTTTGCTCTTTATGACTACTGTTTTTTAGTTTGAATACTTTTGATTTAAGTTACGATCTAAAGGTGATCTCTAGTTAGATTCAGCTGAAATTATTATAGGCTGTTCTAGTCACATTGAACTTCATATTGGATGGTTAGATCGTCCATTGGAGTCCTCTATATTTCCTAGAAGTTTTATGAATTGCGTTCACATTTGTTGTTGTTTTGTCAGCAATCAAACAGTTATTTCTTGTTCGATTGACCTACAATTTGTTGCAACTGTTTAAGACATACAGGTCTTAAATATGATTAGTGGGTTTTGTTGATTGCCCTTGAAGATTACTCCTACATGCTGCATTTTGTGTGTGTTGTCATCTAGGAGGTAATTGCTCGTTAATTTCATTTTGTTTTGGCTGAAATTTTGTGTGAGAGATATACAATATTTCATTTTTATTAAATATGATGTGATCATAGTTTGGTGTTCTCTAGCACACACATATTGTATCTTTCACCCAAAAGATATGTATTTTATAATTCTATTTGCTCTTCCATTTATGATTATAATCCTTTTGTGTTTTATTAGTGATGAGATGAAATCTATTACCATCATATAGTTTATTAGAGCACTGGGATATTTCATTCACATTTAAGATAGTAAAATCAGTTTCTTTGTGTTGTGGTTGTTTGCTCTCACTTATGTAATACCCTTAATTTATACCATTTAACATATTCAACGGAAGCATTTGGAACCACTTTAGTTGGCCATAACTAGTTAAAAATGAAGTTTGAAATTTTTTTTTGCATTGCTATTCATAACTCTATAAAAATGGCCTTAACTTTGAAAAATCATAACTAATTGTAAAAAAAAATTGAAATTAAGTGATTCCAAATTCTATAGAAAGATATTTGAATCAACTTTAGATGAAAAATAAATTCTGGACAGTTTCATTTGAAAATCATGCCTAGTTTTTATTTCAAAAGTTACTGTTTATTTGATCATTTTCTATTTTTCCAGTATTTTGGCGCAACTTTGGAAGGGCATATATCTTAGCACGATTGGCAGAGTTGGACGAGTTACCACTCATTATAAAGAGAAAAATCATATCGATTTGATGGTAAAATATCACATCCTAACTCACTCACGTTTCTTAAAACAAATCAGTCAACTTTAGGTCCAATTTTTGTTGACTTTTACCCCATTTGCTCATACTTGGTCCAATTAAGGTATGGTTGCATTAATTTGCAATATTAATGCCTTTGGAGCATTTTAACCTATTCTAACATGCTTGAAAAATAATATCTCCTACTACACATGCTATCAATTTCAATCAACACATAATACCCTTTTTGATATTTACAACTTTTCACAAATGCGCAACAAACACTTGCCAATCCTCCTCCTCCTCCTTCTCCTCCTCCTCCTCCTCCTCCTTCTCCTCCTCCTCTTGGATAAAGCTAGCCCTAGGGTTTGGGTTACATTGATAGGGTAAGATTCTTGGGAATCTTAGTAGCATAAGCAACTATTGTATAATCACATATCATACATTTAAGATATAATACATGCTCAACTTACTTAACCTTGAAAATAAAATGCTATGCATACCTTATATGTCACACAATATAGCAAAGAGACAAATCTTCATCATGTCATATGTAACACACCTTAACCTTGCCTTTAGCTTCATTTTATATCATTATGGAACCATTCTTGGGCCTTGTATAGTTTAAAAAGTTAAAAGAAATCAAATCTGAAAATTTGATTTTTATGTAAGTTACTATTCACCGAATTTTGCCCAACTTTGAAATTCATAACTAATTCTAGAAAAATCAAAATCGAGTGATTCTAATTTCTATTTGAAGCTTATAAGTTCCTCTATAAGGAAAAAAATACTCATTGAGACATTAATTTGCCCAATTGAAACAGTTTATTGCGTAAAGATGTTCATTTAGTAATTTTTCATTTTCCCCGGTTTTTATGTGATTTTCTTCCAACTTTGGAATATCATAACTTTTTGTACAAAACTCTAAATCTAGTGTTCTTTATCTCGTTTTAAAGCTTGTAACATGAACTATTTTTCTGAAAAATTTCATCTCATTTGGAGTTCATTTGCCTAGTTTCACATCAACACAAAGCTGCTGAATTGGTAAGCTTATTAACTTGCTTTCAAGAAAAATGACCATTTGAAATTCCTTCCTTTAGGCATGCTCATTTCTAACCTCGTTTGATCATAATTAATCAATCATTTGGGAATACTTAAAGTATGCTTTCACTACTCCTTGGCTATCATACATATAGGAGTTTAATTTACATAAATACAAAATCCTCAACATAATCTTCAAGCATAAATCATAATTTCTACAAGCAAGATCATCATAATATGCCACCTTCTATCACCATAAACCTTGCTTTTACCCTTGCTTGAACTTGTACCTAAAATGGTTAGTGGGGCAGAGTGAGATTTTTGGAAATCCCAAGAGCAAAACTATCTAACATACTTCATAAAATGCATGACAACTTTTCATGTGAATGTGGAATAATAAAAGTGCAACATGAAACACATAAATGCATATGGCCATAGCATGAACATGCACATATCCACACTTTCACAATCAAAAAGTTCAAAACAAGTCATGCATCATTCGAAAGATTTTTCATAACAATTTAGATTAGAGTTAGATGGTCTTGCTACCTTGTGTCTTTACTTTTCCCCTAACTTGAATGCTTTCTTTCTTACTTGGAAGCTTACTTTCTTTCACCAAACTTTTTCCTACACAATTGACAACATAATGGCCATCAATTACAAGCCACTTCCAATGCAAGTAGCAATGCAATTCTCCCTTAATCCTCTTCTTAAACTTACTAAGTCTTAAAACCCTAACTTGTGTCTAACACTTTCCAATGCTTCCCTAAACTTGGTGTCACTTTTACCCTACACAAAAACTCATTTTGAATCCATTGGAAGCATCAAAATCATCAAAACAACATTCCTTCTCCATGAAACTTTTCTGGCTGAGAGGTTTCGCCAAATTACTATAACATGAATTTTTCAACTTTCAACACTTATATCATTTTATTCTTGATTCCGAACTCATATCCATGGATATAGGTTGATTTTAACTCTCCTATATAAAATAAAAATTTGGGCATCACCTCCCCTAAAATTTTATGATTCCGAAGTTTTTACAAAACTCAAAACAATCTCAATCAACCACCATATATACATCAACATGCTCCTTACAACATAAGGAGACTTTTGCAACCAATTAATGGCTCTAAATCCCTCTCTTTCTCACTTTAACTCTCAAGAACCCTAAGTATGAAACTTGAGAAAGAGAGACCAAATCAAAATTCCAATCCATGGAAGTGGTAGAGAAGAGCACAAGGAGTAAGAATATGTATAACTTTAATGCTTAAGCCTTTTACCTTAACTTTCTTCAAGCTTTTTCTCTTCTTTCTCCACCCAAAAAATGGTGCATTCTCCTTCTCTCTTTTCTGCTTGGATAGGTCGGCCAAAGTGATGGGAAGATGAGGGAAAATGGTTTATAAATTCCCACTTAAAAGAATTACTGGCTATGATGCAATCTTAGCAATTAAGTATAATCTAAAGGTTGTAATTAAGCCACCATTCACACATGTGCTAAGCTCTCATTGGGTGGTCAAAAGTTGTCATCATGTCTGTAACTAAAGGGGTAAAAATCGGGTTGGTTTAACCAAACTGGATCCCATTCGGTTACTTTTACTGATTACACTTTTTATCACTAAACATAACTTTACTCTGGAAAATCTTTTTCTACTTTTCTGGAGATATTTTCTTCCTCATTTAATCTCCGTATTTCCTTCTTGAATATGAAAAATTTATTATCCCCAAAATACCCCTTGACTTCCTCAAATTTTACAGGATTACTTTATCATGTCCAAAATCTTTGGAAACGAGCAATCGGAGGGCAAAATATTTTTAGGGCTTTAAAAATTTTTACATTTTTCATTGATATTCTATCCTTTTTCTTTCCCAAAATGCCCTCTAGATTGTCCAAAATTAATTTTTGAAATAAATTATATTTTGGTAAATTATATTTCTGTTATTTTCGGGTCTTTTCCCAATTTTCGGGGAAATTGCCTTAATCATACACTGGGCAATAATTTTATTAAATACTATAAAATTCGTTGAATTTTTCTATGCCCTGAGCTCAACTGATTAAGGTCTCTTAATACCTCAAATAATTATTTTTGGCCATTAAATCTTTAAAATTCTATATATAAAAGTTCTAGGCCCATTTTCAACAATCCGTTGATTCTCTGTTAATCAGTGAGTTCTGCTCTATCTTTTGGGCCTCTGTGAATTTTTCTGATATTTTGGTCAACAGATGATTTTTTTGACTTTGACTTTGTCAAATGACCGAAATGCCCTTACGCTTTCTCTTAATGACCAAAATGCCCTTACATTGTCTAACTTTTTATAATTCCCATTTCACCCTTCGCTTTGTCGCCCTTGATCTTTTATATAATGATCTTTGCGTACTTTCCAGTAGGTCACCGATCCTAAGATTGCTCCAGGGTGAGCACGCTTAACTGCGGAGTTCTCATAAAATTTCTTCCGCTGAGCCACGTCTGACTTTGAGTTATTCAACCCACCGGCATCAATTTTTCTGTTCTTTCTTGCTGTGGGTTTTAACTTGACTTCCAACTACTGGTTTGGCCCTTTTTATCCAATGACCATATTGCCCTTAGTCTTTCTATTTAATGACATTTATATCCTTGGTTTACATTCTTAGTAATTTCAAAGCCTTAGGACTAAATTGACCAGGGTCTCTTTGGTCCATTGACATCTTTTCTTTATGTACTTTTATTTCTTGGCTTTATCTTATCTCATAACAATCGATTTGGCATCTATTTCAATTAACAGAAAAAGGGTGGATATTACATCATATCCTTATCAATCACACCATAGCATATTAACCAAACCATAGCAAAGCAAGTAATACAACGAAATGTAATTAAAACAATAATTGCTAAGCTGCCTCTTCTCTTTGCTTTTCTTGGTCTTTTGGGTGTCAAGTCCTTCCTTTATAATCTCCAATGGTCCCAGATAACATCACATATAAATGAATAACTCATTAAGACTATTGATTACATCACTATTCACCAACTATTCTTAGCTTACTCTCTTTAACCTTAACTTTGTATCTTTGTATCCTTAAGCTTCAAAATTAATCTAACATGCTTCCCCCTTATAATTTTGCATGTATATTTCACTTTTAAGCTCAAATAGCTCAAAAGACGCATCCTTCCCTTTCATTTACTCAAAACAGCAACTTTGCACAAAATTCCAATCTTTATTTCTAATGCTTCTAAACTTGGTTTCTCACTTATACCCTACACAATTTATCATTTTAAATTCATTGGAAGTATCAAAATCATCAAAATCATATTATTTCTTCATGAACCAAGTCTGGACGAAAATATGTAAATTTTCCAAAAATGGATTTTTCCAACTTTGTTTTCTATATACTTGTATAATCTTGTTTCTGATCCACTTCTTAACAATTATTTATCACAAAATCATTCGTCCAAGATTAGTCACAATTTATGCAGCACATCCCCATAGAGGGTTCCATGCCAAAAATTACAAACAAGCTCAAATCAACTCAAACCAAACATCAACATGTAGTAAATCAAGCATAGAGTTGATTTTCTCACTCTAGCCCCTTTCAAAGCCCTCTTACCATAGAAGAAAATAAACTGATCAAATGGAAAAACAAAGCTCATAGATCAATTATGGGGAAGAAATCAAGCTTGAATCACCAACTTACCTTGAGATTTGCTTGATTTTTGCTCTTCCTTGTGCTCTCTCTTCCTCCACGGTTTTCTCTCTATTTTTGCAGGTTGGAGCACAAAAATGGGCTGGAGAAATGAAGAAGATGATGGCTTTGAATGATAAGCCAAGAATGATCCAAGGGCTAGGAATCAATCTTGAAAATTTATGTGATCCAATGGCCAAGATTTCTCCAACACTTTAAACACCTTTTGACTTCTTATTGGTTGCAATAAATGGTTGTAACTAGAGCCAAAAATCTGGTTACAATCTGGTTACACAAACCAAACTAGATTGTAACTAGTTTCATTGATTTGATATAACTTATACCAATAAAGTAACTTTGTTTTGATAAATTTTTCCACTTGTTTGGGGACATTTATTCCTCTCTTTTGATTTTCAAATATGACTAAACCAAGTGGCAAGATGATCATCATAATAATACCTTTGGAAACTTTAAGTTTCCACAAAGTTACTTTATGTTGTCACAATACCGATAAAACAGCTTACCGTTAAGCAACTGGATTTTAGAAAACCAAAAATTCCTAAAATTCTAATTGATATTCTCACCCTTTTTCTTTCCTCAAATTGCTTCCTAGAATATCATTAATTAATTTTTAAAGAAAACCCAACTCTCAGGGTTTCTCTGGGTATTTCCCTTCCGATCCGAGAAACCGCCTTTCCCGTATTCTGGGCAATAGTTTTATAAAATACTAGAAATTTTAAACTTTCTTCCTTGCCTTGAAATCAACTGTTTGAGGCCTCCTAGTACTTCAAATAATTATTTTTTGGCTAACTATAAATGCAAAAAATAACTGATCTTTAAAATTCTCGAGGCATCAATCTAGGCAAATTTAGGAAAAATTGATGCCTCTCATTTTGATCAGTAACTTTTTCTCTACCTTTTGGGCCTTTGTAAATTTTTCTGATATTTTGGTCAACATTGACTTGTGGACTTTTGACTTTGATCAAATGACCAAAATGCCGTTACATTTTCTCTTATTTACCATAATGCCCTTACTTCTTTCAAAATTCCTTTCTTGCATTTATTCTTTATATTTAATGATTATCTTTACAATTACTTGGTGCAACATAACATATCTTCCTCTATTTCTCATCATCTGCATCATTTATAAAATACTGTCTTACTTTCTTTCTGTAACTCTTATGATCCCCTACCTTTCAACATCATAGTTATCTATTGGTTATCATTGATTCGCCTTATCACGCAGCTGCCTCCATCACTTAAATATTTCTACTCTTGGAATCTTAACTAATTTATTCTAATCATAATGCTATCATTCATTCACCTTCAATCTAAAACATCTAGCTTCTTTTCTTATTATTATGTCCTCACTTATCTGGAAATATGCCTTAGAAGTATCTCAACTTCTGAGGACATAAAAAGAAGGTTTATGTCAATCCATATCACTGGATTTTATCCCCTTCGATGTGCTATCTTTTAGAGCATGTTATCCTTTGATAAGCTTGGGAAAGTCTTCTATTCTATCACTTCACCTTCACTGATAGCTTAATCTTTCGTTAAACTCTAATCATCATATGAACTTTACTCTCATTCAATGGTTTGCCCCTCATAAGGATTACTCATATATTCAAAAATTATACTAAAGGTAGGTAGCCACTTAAGTCTGGTCAGCATCACATCTTCTCATAATGATATACATTCCACCTTTAATACTGTAGGGAATATGTTAAACAAGATCCCTTAATGCATGCTAAAGATTACTTTAGCTCTAAGAAGAATGATCACATATAGATCATGAAATCCATCCTAAGATTCTCCGGCCAGTAATAATTTTCTAAATGGCTTATCCACAATATCCTTCTTACAATGAATTTATTTATTTTTTTATAAAATTATACCTTACACAATCTAAGATAACTTACGAGACTCTGTCTAGCTAAGCTAAATACTCTTTACTGTACTTGGGGTCTATGATCTTTACCATTACTTCTATCAAACTTCCCAGCAGGTCCCCTATCTTGGTACTACTCTCACCTAAGCATGCTTAACTACAGAATTTTGATGGAATCCAGTGCATTAGTGCTAGTTTGATCGCACCCAGATATAGCATAAGCTTATTCTTCATTCTATCATTGCTATATGAGACTTTTATATGGGTCCCACAAGGGTCTTTCTATCTTTATGGTCACTTTGACCCGACCATAATAATTCAACTTTATGTTTCGTGATTTGGTAACTTTCCTTCACTTGATTGAAAAATTTAATCTATCACAGTGCAATCTTTCTTTAGGGTCAAACCTTATCCTCGAATTATTTCCTCTATAACTATTACTCATGATAATCTCTCATCAATCTTGAAATATCCATCTAAGATATATCCAGTAATTATTTTATCCTCTTCCAATTATTTTCCTTATAAGGAATACTTATCAATTAATTGAAGAGATTTCTTCGCATGCTTATCATTGAAAATATCAATTTTTTTATAATCATTTCTTCTACTTTTCTTACTCAGGATTACTGGTCTCTGTGTATTATTACTCAGTGGATGGGTCATCAATCATAACTAACAGTAACTGTCATATCATAAAATATCAGTGCAACACAACCTCCTTCACAATAGTGTACATACTTCATACATATAAGAAAGGGTTTCCACACCTAATTCAAAATTACACATGCACCTTAGCCATAATCTGATCCATATCTGGTATCTCCTCAATTTCTTTATGTACTAAGGTGGAAGGCTCTTCCTGAGTAAGTACTCCTTTTCCTTTTGCTTTTTAGCAAAGGTCCAGCTTTACTGTAAGCATAGCATACATCCTGCCCTATTATACATGGTTGAACTCCATGATTTTTGCCACACCACTTGTATTGATTTCCTTTCTTGTTGGGTTTTCTCTTCCTTTTAGACTACAAGAGGCCTTCTTTTTCCCAGCTTCGGCTGAGCCTCTTTCGGTCATAGAAGTCATCATCGCTTGCGTCAATTTAGGCCAATTTAGGAAAAACTGGCACCTCTCATTTTGATTAGTAACTTTTTCTCTACCTTTTGGGCCTGCGTAAATTTTTTTGATATTTTGGTCAACATTGGCTTGTTGACTTTTGACTTTGGTCAGATGACCAAAATGCCCTTACACTTTCTCTTATTTATCATTATGCCCTTACTTCTTTCAAAATTCCTTTCTTGAATTTATTATTTATATTTAATGACCTTTGTGTTCTTCCCATAAAGGTCACCTATCCTCCCATTTCTATATGGCAAGAACAATTAGCTGTAAAATTCTAATGGAATTCAATCCATTAATCAATTATAGCTAGGTTTACCATATTCTTTCCGATCCATTTACTTCTTTTTTTTCTGTACTATATACCTCTAGACCTTAGCTCGGCCTATGACTATCGTTTTAGCCTTTATTTCAAATTACAGTAAAATATGGATATCACAACTTTCATTAAGGAAGAGATTTTTCCATGTTAAATCGTTGTGTCCCCATTCATTATTTTTGTTTCCCAATTTTTTTATATTTTTCCTGTACTGACTGGATGATCATATTTATTAGAAAGAATTAATATTTACTATGTAAGTCCCAATAACAGAAGAAGGTGTTGGAATAAGGAAGGAAGCACTATTATAGAATATAGTTTTCACTACTGAAATTTACGTCCTTTTTTTTAAATAAAGGGAGTAAAAAATAAAGGCGGTGGCATTTTTGTAATTATATGAAGTGATTACGTGCTTTTAGGCGCCCTATCCACGGAAAGGGTGTCAAAAGGAGCCCTTTAGCGCCCTTTCCGTGTATAAAGGGCGCCATTTTTTTACTTCTTCTGATGCATTATAACTTTCACTTCCTCCCGTGCGTCGCTTCCACTTTTTCACTTTCTCCTGCGCGCTGCTCCCACCATCTTCAGCGTTCTGCTGCTGCACCGTCTTCATCACTCCCACTCTCCGTTCGCCACTGCTTCATCTTCATTCGTTGATGCTCCGTCTTCATTGGTCGCTGCCTCCATCTTCGTTCATCGCTGCTTCGTAGTCTCCATCGCTGCTTCATGGTCTTCATCATCACTCCGTCGCTGTAAGTCACTCTGTTCTGCATACATCGTTATTTTTTCTGTTAAAGCATGTCTCTCCTTTCAATCTACATGTCATTATTTTTTCAGGTGTTCATGTCATTAGTTTTTGGCTTTGGCGTGCGTATGTGAAATGGGGTATAAATAGAACTTTTAGCTATAGATCCCATCAAAGAGAAGTTGGGTGAGATCTTATTAAATACAATTGGAGAGAAAAGTCTTTCTGATGATGTTCTCCTGAATTAATGCACCGTTGGGCTTATGATCATAAAAAATGAGTTCTTTTGACACACCGTTGGGTTTATGGTCATGAAAAATGAGTTCTTTTGATTCACAAAATTAATACACCATTGGCTGGTCACTCCTGAATGATTCTTCCTCATCCCCATTTATTTTAATTCACAATATTAGGATAATAAGTCATTATTAAAATAATGATGTATTTCGATTCTTGTGAATATTTGTCTTCAATTAATTAGTGTTAGATACTGTAAAAATGCAATTTCAGATTAATGTGAATCAAATCATGGCCATACTAGTAGTTATCATTTAAGAATTGATCTTGGTTTGAAGTCTCAAGTTTAGTTCATGGAAAAAAAAAGAAAAAAGGGGGAAAAAGAAACCTCAAGTTTAGTTTAATAACACATCATTAAAATAAGTCAACTATAAATGGAATTTTATTTTGACCAAATACAAAATCGGATATCATCACCCAATACATAAATTGAATTAGGTATCAACTGTACATTTAAGGATAGATTGCTTTTAATAACTTTTCGGTTCTATTTATGAAATAGAGAAGATTTTTTCATCATATTTATAAGTCACATTGTTAAATTTTTTATATGAATACATAATTTTACCCTCTAATTATTATTATGTAGACTTTACTCAAATGAGGTATAATGTATATTAAATAAGGGGTAACGTTGAAAATTGTTAACTTTTAAAATAGGATTAATGAACATTAAGATTTTCTTGATTTGGATAAAATATGTAGGAAGTGACTAATACTCCATCTTATCCTTAATAGGCATCGCTTCTAGATGAATGAATTGATCTAAAATATAAGTCTTTTGTAGAATAATTAATTCTCATTTTCTAATTTTATCTCCCACAATTATTGCTCATTTCCAACTTTATCAACTAATTTCCATTTAATCTACAGTCATCAATAAATGTAAAAATAAAACATATTTTAATTTAGAACATATTAAATGAATTTATTGTCATTTTTTAATCCGAAAAATTAATTGAAGTGAGATATAAATAAAAAGTGAATTGCAAGTTGAGTGACACTCTAGCAATCACATTGGGAAATAGTGGGTATTGGTAACTTCCATGTACGTAAGATGAGAATGAGTGTAACAAAGTATTTTTAGATAATATAATGATGAATTTAATATAAAAATTATGGAAAAAATTATTAAATAAAATAGTTCTCATGTGAAATAATGAAAGGAAAGAGACAAGAAGTAGTGTTCAATCTTCACCAAACAGTGCCATTCTTAATCTATTCACTCGGTTTCTTTCATGCATGTCGTATTCTTAGATCTCTCTCTTTTAAGACCATCCTTCTCATCCCATCTCATCTCACTCCCTCCCTCTTCCTCTTTCCCTTCAACACCCATAAATCTCTCCCTCTCCCTCTCTCTCTAGAATTCATCCACATTGATCTTCCTTATCCATAAACCCAATTTTATGATTTGTCTTTTTAAATTTGAATGTTGTTTACAATGGCTTAGGGTTTGATAAATGGATCGTACTTGGATGAATGCGTTAAAAACTAGTGATGAATATGAGAATGGTGTGGAAGAGTTTATTGAATTTGCTAAAAGAAATGCGACTTGCAAAAATGGGATGTATTTGTGTCCCTGTGTCAAGTGTATAAATGGGATTAGGCAAAATATTGATGATATAAGGGATACCTAATTGTGAGGGAATAAGTCTCCAATACACAAAGTGGATATGGCATGGGGAAAAACTAAATGCATATGCAGCACATTAAAGAGATTCCGTGGATGCAATATGTAATATCCATAATTTCATACTAAATGAAATAAAGGCTAATCTGATGATTATGATGATGAATTAGAGATGAAAAGTAGAAAGCTCAAAACGAAAGAAAGATTAAGGGCCGAAAGTTCAAGCATGGAGTTCTGTGTGAATTCCAAAATTAAGTATATTTGCCCTAGAAGTAATATGAGGATGGGAAACCTTATAGGAAGGGACCCATATGTCATTTAATAAAAGACCAAGGGCATAAAGGTCTTTCAGAATCAAAAGTAAGGGCAAAATAGTAATTTTGCAAAAAGTAGAGAAAGTAAGGGCAAAATGGTAATTATGAGAAAGTTAAAGGGTATTTT
>JANTPZ010131864.1:0-23753 GCA_025593235.1 Vachellia pachyceras
GGAAAAAGCTTTAAGCTAATAGCTTATTAGACGAAGATGACATGATTTTTTTATAAAGAATCTATTTTGATATTTGAATTCGAACTTGAAAATAATCAAGTTGCAGGAGAAGAGAGAGAACTCTAAGCGCGTGTGTTTATATATATAATGAAGGATCTTCTGGAAAAGATAAGCGAGTTTGCAGGAAGAGACAATGGAGAAGGAGGGTAAAAATATTGAGATGTAACTTCATAGCTAGGCATTTCCAAGAAGGAGGTGAAGCAAAATGAAGTAAGTAATGGTGAGAATTGAAATTCCCCTAAGATTAATGGATTATAACCAATGATACCCACTTCCTGAATTAACATATCTTATAGACACACATGTACCTTGATATTTA
Organism: Vachellia pachyceras; assembly: GCA_025593235.1. Classification (NCBI taxonomy): domain Eukaryota; kingdom Viridiplantae; phylum Streptophyta; class Magnoliopsida; order Fabales; family Fabaceae; genus Vachellia; species Vachellia pachyceras. The sequence goes on from JANTPZ010131864.1 coordinate 380, forward strand.
CAATACATTATGGTCTTCTCATGATGTAATGTGGCTCTGATCAGAGAGCTTGCATGTATTGGCTCTGTCGCGATTAAGGAAGCACTGTTCAGAAATGCAGGTTACAGAATGGTGGAGGAAAGAGAAAGAAGCTGGATTGGTGACAGACAGAGAACGGCGTCGTCTTGAAGAACTGAAGCTGGGGAAAGACGCAAAAGGAAAATGAAGAGATTCCCCATCTATATAGCTAATTTCCCTTAAGAGTCAATTTATTTTTTTCTAAATTCATGAAGCTAATTAATTGATTTATCTATTATTTTTCTCTAAACTAATATGTCTAACTTATAAATTGATATATATAATCTAATGATACATGTAAATATTTTAGAATACATATTATAATTAAGTAGTTTATTTACTTCTTTTAATCTCCTTAAAAATGTCAACCGACTCATATATATATATATATATATATCAAGGATTGGTTATAGGGGTATATAAACTATTTATTAGCTTTTAAGTAATTACATACATACTCCTATCCTCTAATATAAGTCAATTTTATTATGTTTTCATATATCAAAGAAAATCTTAAATCATATTAACTCTGTTTTAAAATCTAACAATTTTTTAGTTTTATCTCTATTTAATATTTACTATAATACATAAGAGTAAAATGAACAAGTAATGTAACAAGGGAAAAATTGTATATTCAAATGAAAAAAAAAATTTAATTAGATAACTCATATATTTATATATGATCATACAAAACATTCCCTCTTTAACGTATGAATAGGACTATGCTAGTACATACACTACGTTTGAAGCTAATTAAATCTTTCATATTCATGTGAAAAAAATATGATGAAGTAAATTCATTTTAGCGATTTTTTAAAAATAAACTTGTCGGAAGCCGGCGGTTTTGTGGCTCAGCAACATAGATTAATATTGTTCGCCCTTGTTCGATTTCCTTATACATATATTAGCTCTGTTTGTTTTGCTCGTTGGCACAACAGATGTACTTGCCAAGACACTTTTCCTCTCACATAAATTGTCTTGGAATCTGTGTCCGTTTTCCCAAGTGGAAAAAAACCCTAATACGCAACATATAACCCACAAAACAAACGAGATTATTAATGGAATGGCTTGGACTTCTTGAGATCAAGATAAACACCAGCCAATGATCCAACTACAGCCACCATGGACACAACCAAACACGCCATACTGAGAATCTTCAGGCAAACCCACCTCCCACTCCATTTTGTTATCTTCTTCTGCTTAATATACATCTCCACCGGAAAATACACATTCAGAGGCCAAAACCCTACGGCCCCCATGATCCCCACAACGTCATTGAAGAAGGGAAGCAACATGGAGACCAGTGTGGTGAGTACCACATAACACGTCCTCGAAACCAACCTCAGCAGATTTAGATTGTAAGGAGCGAAACCGGGAAGTAATGGGACTTTGAATTCTCTGTTCAATACTTGGCTTCTGGGAAATCTCTGCGAGGCTTGTTTCTCCATGAAGGCGAAGATGGGCTGAGAGAAAACTTGGTATGCTCCAACCAGGTGGACGGCTATGGCGGCGTTGGCCACGTCGAGAAGCCAAAAAGGGTTGGAGAAGGCCAAGTCTGTGAGGAGATTTCCCGGCGACTTGTCTCCGAGAGCAGCGTAGCCCATGCAGCCACACAACATGCTGAACGTTGTGGTCACTGCTATACTTATCTTTGTTGCTTTCTTCATCGTCTTTGCTTCTGAAGGTGGAGACTTTATTGTGTCCTATATATATATATATATATATATAGATATATTACATTCACCACATTCATTTATTAGTATTAGATTGTTTGATAATTTTATTTTTTTTTTTTGAACTTTAACGAACAGCAATTCATGATCAACCTCTATATGTAATTTTAACCATATAATATTTTTAGTCCCTGTATGCATATATAATTTTATTTTCTAAAATTCAGAGAATAATATTTTAAATGGTTATTAACCTAGAGAGAATGAATTATATCAAATTAAAATTATAGAAAATGAATTGAAGTAGAGTTAAAATTCAGGGATTAAATTACCAAGAAATCGAAACTATAACTCTGCAAGTAGAAAGAGGAAATATACCTGAATTTCAATGAGGACAACAGAGAATGAGTAAGCAAAGGCTATATCACCGAGAGCTTGAGAAATCCTCCATATTTTATCGGTTTGAGTCACAGTTGCAGTGCTTATTCCTGTGAGGCTGCCCTTAACTTTACCACTTTCTGCTCAATATATAACATAATATGATTGTAACCCACATACAAAAATCTCAACCAAGCTAGAACCAAATCCCACGTATGGGTTATTTAAATAAATAAAAAAACAACATCATTCAAATAATTAATTAACCTGCAACGTTGGCGATTCCAAGAGAGAGGCCAATGGTGGAGTAGGTAAAAGACATTATTGCAGCAACAATAGAGAGCCACCATATCTGGTCAAAGTCTGGTATCTGAGACAGCAATACCTGAATTGCCCCAAAACCTATCATGTATGGGTTGCTTGACATGTCGCATTCCTTCTCTATACCATTACTCTTATGCAGACAATTTGACCTCTTGATTGCCCTGTCTCCCAAAAAAAAAAATCAACGACGACATCGACATCAGCATGTTAATTCATCTTTCAATTAATCAACGTGGGACTGTACATTCTAACGATGAAACTCACATCATGCTGATGGAGGCAGCGATTGTGTAACCTATTGCGACTCCCACGAGGCTCAGATACTGAAATATCCCACATACCTTCACATTACTTCCACCTGCACGTAAATGCATATCATTAAGCACGCGTATTAATTATATTCATTAATGAATGAATAGTGCATGTAATGGTTGAACTAATTAGAGAAGAGATTAGATACAAGTATACTAATAATTAATTAAGTTTACCTAGAATGGAAGCAACAGAGTCCATGTAGGTGTAGTTCCTCTTGCCCGAAACGGCGTCGCCGAGGCGGTAACAGTCACAGAGCAAGGATGAAGTATAGAGAATGACGAAGGCGAACAATAGCATGACGGAAGGACCGGCGATCCAACCAAGCTGAGCGACGGCCCACGCTAAGGATAGCACACCCGATCCTATCACCGCCGTTATTATATGTGAACTCGCCGTCCATACTGTTCCTGCAGTACTCTCATATGAACCATCATCATTTGACTATCTTGATTGTTTCATTAATTATTCTTGTTCTTACACAACCTAGCTACTACAAAACAAAAAGGCTCTTACTAAATTACTTTTTCAACGTGATTTACAATTTATAAGGTAAGTATATGAGACGATATTCTATTTTAACTTACGTCAATGTTCTTTTATAACATTATCCCAAACATACCAAATATAAGAGTTAATTGAGAGATTAAAAAAACTATTTATCATTTTTCTTTCAACTAATAATTTATGTTAATTATAAATTGATATATAATATAATTAAATGTATAAATAAATAATTTTCCCTAAAAAATCAATTAGGATATGAGTACATTACGACATCCATGTGTGAAAAAACCAATGTACCTGTCCGTTTAAGACGGCCGTCGTCGTCGTAGAATTTGGAGGGAGAAGCCTCGACAACATCTAGGGACTTCTCGACATCGAAGGCTTCATGATGGCTAAGTTTGTTTGAAGCCATGTTGTCTCTTGTATACCAAACACTCACTCACCAAAGACTTGTACTCTCTCTCTCTCTCTCTCTCTCTGAGAAGAAACTATATAAGTAATTAAGAGTGATGTTGAGAGGAGGGAAATGCTTGAGTGTGTATTTATAGAGGCAGTGCTCTTTAAGAAACGCGGGGACTGGTTAAGAAAGAGAGAATAAAGGGAAACGAATTTCAAAAGTTCATTGATCAATATCTTTAATAGAATAGTTATCCAACTATATTATAAATTTTTTTGGTCCCTTTGATTCATCTGTTCCTTTTATTGCAATCCTAAAAACGGTCCTTGATAAGTCTGTTATGGTTAATGAAGAATAATTAATGTGCCGCACGAATTAAATGATAGATCAGAATATACATAAATAATCTACGAAAATTAAAAAGACTGGAGCGATAACAAAGTTATTAATTAGTCAAGAAGCTCATCAAGGGCAAGAAAGAACGTAGTGCTATAGATTACTTTATTAAAATAGATTTAAGGGATTATAAGTGTGGAGGCAGGTAAAGATATCACGACAGAACTTTTGAATATATATATATAGGTGAACAAGTGTAATACGATTTTTTTATATTAACTTGAAAAAATCAACACTTCTAGAGAAAGAGTACGCGTGGCACAAGAAGTGTTTAGATGTACATAAATGATTGAATTTTAAAAAATTGTAATTATTATATTTTAAAGTAAAATTATATAGCAGAATTATTTTCATGATTTGAAAACACATGCATTCAAATTGAACTGGAATAGTATGGTGCATAGTGCTAAAATCTCCTGATGGACAGACATGGTATAGAAGATTTTCCCATGCACATACCACACACACTCCTACGTACGTAGATGTGTGTATTTATATGTATATGTACAGTGGCGGACCCAGAATCCTAATTTAGAGGTGTAAAATATTTTTTAAGAAGATAAATGAAATTTATTCTTAATATTTTTTTAGAAGAATTAAACAAAAATTTAGTGGGTTCAAAATTAGCAAATGAGTGGGTGCATAATAAATCACATAGCACTAATATATACCTAATTTTCTTGAAGTCAGGGGGTGCGGCTGCACCACCCGTTGGAACCTACAAGGGTCTGCCCATGCATATGTATATCTATATCCGCATGACTCGTATATTTTTTATTGGCAAAAAGATGACTTATTTAAAACTTCTCTTCCTTTAATTAAGAGCTGGAATATTTATAGTACAAACTCCAAGCCAAGTCCAACATCATCACAAGCTAATTGCGTGAACGTATCAATTTCATTTGGCAATTGATGGCGAGAATATATTCAAACGATTAAAAAAAATGCACAACGAAATTAATGGCAAATGCATGCATGTTCTTAATATGTGTGTGTGTATCTATTAATTTATTCCGTAAGCTAGCCATATATACATATAGTAGTTTGCCCATTTCAATCCTCAATTAATTATTTTGTGAAATAGTGAGGGGTATGTTTGTGTGGGTTTTGGATATATAATACATTTTATATATATTGGGCTTGTTTCGAACAATGTTTCCAAAAGTCAAACGCATGTTTAACAGTGTTTTTCTGTAAAGCGAGATAATCTCCTCAACATATTTACCTCGGCTTGCGTAAAAGTACTTCTCTACCGCGTTCCTAAACTGGCACATCGAGGATAAGAATTGTTCGATGTGGAAGAACCTGGACGTGATTTAATAAGTGTGACATCGAATATAGGAATCCTGTTTTGTTTCGTTTTGTTTATATATATATATATATTCTCCTCTATCATATATATATATATAATCACAAAACTCTTTTCAATTCAATATGTGAAAATTAAGGGTAGAGTGGAACCACTGAAAGTGGGAAGTGCTGAAGCTTTTGAGATGGAGATTGAGTGGTGATCGGGTGCTTATATATATACACACAAATCGTGAATATTTAAGCATCCAATATGTGATTTAGTATATTAAATCACATATGCGTATTCCAAAGAGTAAGATATTATAATAAAGTAAATATGGATCAATTATTAAATTGGTTTAGCTATATATTATAAGTTCGACGCAATCAAGATTGATATTTATTCATGCATATTGTATATATGCGTGCTTATGTTGTTTAATTAAATCAATTAAACAGCAACTATAATACATAATTGGGTGCGCGTGTCATATACAATTATTATAAGAGATATGTGTAGATTGTGAAAGATCCTTGTCATGAAAAGAGAGATTCGTTAAATGGCTAACTTAAGTAAGCTTTCAAGGTTCTAAACCTAAAAGTATACTTTAACCCTGGTGAGCTTGATGCAACTCGCTTAAATTTTCTTTTGAAAAAAAAAAGATGAACTTGCAGGTTACAACTATATACTAACTAATTTAGGCACTATTAGGTATTGGCAAATAAATTATAACTACTAACCCTCTGATCTTTCTTTAATGTGAGATACTCTCTAGAACTAATAAATATTCCTTATTATAAGTGACATAATATATATTAATTACATTTTTCAAAAGAAATTTTCTATTTTTTTAATTCTCAATGTGTAGTTCGGAATTTTAAATTTAGGTAAATTTGTAATTTTTTACTTATAAAACATTTGATAACTTAATCATCCATCATTAATCCAAGATGAGATGGTTGGATTATGAATAATATGCCTTATAATAGAGATCAAAATGGCACTTCATCTCATATTATTATATGAGATCAAGTGCAACATAATATGTAAAAGCTTTTAATCCAACTAGATATTTGGAATAATAAATATCTCTACGATGGACCTGTGTTTATGTCCAATATATGTTACCAGTCATACCAATCATGCATATATATATATATATATATGATCCTCTCAATATGCTTTTATCCTAACTATATATAATTTGTTTAAGCCTCAAGTAGGTGTGTGTGTATCAGTATATATGATTAAAACTCTAAAACTGATGGAAGCAAAAAATTAGGTGAAAAGTTAAAAAGATTATGAATATATTTATGCAACAAATGGCCGTTTAAGAGAATGCTTCTGGATGGCTGTTTAAGCAACAAATGGCCGTTTAAGCAAGAAATGATCTTTTAGCCAACTTAATCAATGCATCTATATCTGCTTATGAATTATGCTAATAATATATAATTCATCAATTGATCAGTTCAAGTGGCCTACTTAATTAGATATATAGCTTGATTGCCTACTTTTCTACTGGAAAAATCTTTCCAATATATATATATGGGCCACGATGACGTCCAAAGATATAATTATTATTTTTTTCTGTATGGAGCATCCAATGCTAGTTTAATCAAATGCTTGATGGTTCTTAATATTATTTTTATAAATAACTAAATAAGTATTATACTTTGCCTAATTAATTCTATTCATCCATCATGCTCTCTACAGAAATTAAAAGAGTTAATACAATATTTGATCAATTAAGTTTGCATTCATTTTGACTTTAATCATTTAAGTTTTGAATAATAGGTTTTCGTCCATGAGTTTTCATTCTGTATTCAAAACATTAATTCCTATAATTTAATTAAAACTCTGACTATTTATGTCTTAAGTAAAAGATTAGAACCGATAGTTTAAAACTTGACCATCAGCAAAACCATTGTAACCCCATCAGTTACAATCATTGAAGGAGAGCGTGATGAAGGATTATACAAGAAGCTTCCCTTTTCAACGTTTATTATTATTTGACAAGATCTTAATAAATTGGACTTTAATTAATTAAAAAGAAGCATATATAAATGGGTCCGTTTGGGATAGCGGTATAGAAGTGCTTTTACCATTTACAAGGTAAATGTGTGAAAGAGATTATCTCGTTTTACGGAAAAATATCGTTGAACGTGCTTTTGAAGTGTTCAGAAGCTTTATCAAACACCACAAATAACACGTCATGGCACTGAGGAAGCTAAATTCATTGTACAGCTCAAAAGGAAAGAATATTTAATTAATTACCAGCACACATATTTATTAGGTGCAAATGTTCCACTTTCTTTAAACCTTTAAATCATAAACATATATATATATATATGTGTGTATAAATGTAGATTCTTTATAAACAGTAAATAGGCTGTGGGTCAACCCATTTCCTAGCACTAGTCGTGGAGCCCTCAGCTCTCTTGAAGAGAGGATCATAGGAATAACAAAAAAAAGTGAGATTGTTCTCTATCTATGAATAGTGAATACCCATCACTTACATTCTTACACAATAATTGCATATTGCCTCCACACACTTTAGTCGCCCACCCACCAAGACCACACTGATTTTTTATACATATAAAAAAAATAGGATTAAAGTGCAAAAGCACACATGAAATTTTATCAAAAGAGTGTTCAACACCATACGCTCTTTGGATGTGCAAAAGAATTACCAATGAACATTCATACCATGATAGTTAAATATAACATAACACCGTTAACTTTGAATACAGAAAGTATCGGTGTTATGTTATATTTAACGGTTATGCCATTTTTACATATATTTTAAATGTTTATAGATATTTTTACACCTCCAAAAGCATATGACATTGAATGTACATTTGATAAAAGTTTATGGGTGTATCCCAAAAAAATACAACAACTAAAGGGGTACATAATTTTGCGGGTGTGTATATATATTGATACGATATCTAATACTTTACTAAGCATTGTTATAACCCTTTACAATACGGTGAATTAAAATTTAAATTCTCGTTGAAAGATACACTCATATTTTATATTCGATAACGTCTTAAATCTGTTAATAAGAGGATACTTATACTTGGTTAAAAAAGGGACATTGTAAAAAATTTAAATTGGAGTAACTATCTAAAAAAATGCTTAATGTATCTGGGACGCATTTGGGTACAGATCAGAATTATATGGATAGATGAGTTATAGTGGCCCAAAGAATTCTAACGTAACGCATGAATAAGCCCACTAATGGCCTGCAAAAAACCGACGCCGATGGGATTGACCGCATAGTTGGGTTGGCCTAATTTGAAAGCCCATTATAAGCCCGTATAGAGAAACATGTAAGCCCACTATTAGGTCCATTATGTTTCAATGCTTCGGCATCCCAACATATGAGCCCATCAAATGCATTTAGGATCAAAGCCCAGCACTGTTAAGTAATAATGAGAAAATTGCATTCAGGGCTCTGGCGTTTTCAAGTAAAAAGGGAATAGGTATACCTTGAAATATTAACATTATTATTTTTGTTATAAAGTGAATGTCCATAAACCTTTAATCTTCCATATCTCACACTCATAACCTCCTTCATGAATGGCTTTTAGGATTTTGATGAAATGGTAACATATTATATTTGTATACTAATGAGAATTGATGTTTGTATTTATTCAATGTAACATTTGTTAAGTTGAAAGCCTATATATGGAAGCTATGTACATATGATGAATATGAAAAAGATGAATAAGAATTGTTCCTCTTCTCCTTACAATTTCTCTTGTTTGTTCATCTCCTCAATCACAAATCTCCTATTTTTATAACACGTTATTAGCACGATAGTTCTAAAAAGTGCAAACTGGTTGCAGTTGAACGTGACTCATGGTTGCTTGCTTGAACGTGACTCATGGTTCCTAAATAAATATTTGAGAGTTTATTATTTTTTTTGTTTTGTTCACCTTATTTAAGATGGAAAAAGGCTATCTTTTATAAAAGATGTTGAATTAACGGTGAAAATTAGGAGCCATAAATTTATATTTGAGCTTTGGTTCACTCAAAGGTTTGAAGATATTATCCCAATTGGATTAAAATCCAAAATTTTATGGAAGTTATAAAGTACAAAGACTTTCAGATGAAATACAATGAAAAAGAAAATCATATTTATATGACTCACACTTGAGGGGGAGATCATTAGAATACAAGTATGAGCTAACTATATATATATTTTTATTTATATGGGGAAGATTGTTAAGCATTTTGATCTCCCAAAAATGATATCAGATCTCCCAATGTGGATATCATGTTAAATATCATGTTAAGATTTTAAATCAATATGTAATGAAAATTGAAAAGTTGTAAACCAGAAGTTTACTGATCTAGACAAAGTTATTGTTAGCATGACTTATTTGATCATCCGAGTCATATATAAGATGCAATATAATGTCAAAGATTGTATATTGACATCTATTAAAGAGTCAGAAGATTCTTCGTGGATAGCCATCACATTATATATAATTTAAAATTTATCATGTGATGCTTGTTCTCAATAGAATATGGATCATGAGAAGATCATTGGTTATGATTTGAAATGGATATCTACATTTCTGGAAATATATTAACTTATATGGGCCCATTTGAAAAGCATCTAAAACATACAAGTATTCAATAAGTTTAATAGATGTATCTATAATATGGTTACATGTGTGATTATTAGTAACTTGCAACCTGAAGTTTGCAAAATTGTTTGAATAAATCATTATATTCATGAGTGCACAATTTCCAGATTATATGATCCATAATAATTTATTAAAGCCTCCATATATAGCTTGACCAATGTTTATGATGAGAACAAGATTATTATTTTAGTGTTGGTATACCTGACTTAATATATTGCATCACTTATACATATTAAGCCAACAATATTCTCCCCGTGAAATTGGCTTTTGGTCAGGAATTAGATATTTTCCATATTAAATATTTAAATGTGCAATGTTTATTCTTATTGATCCACAATAATGCACATAGATGGAAAGTTGAGATAAATGTTGGGCAAGATTCTCCTCCTTGTTTATCTCTAAATAAAAAAAATTATGTTTCTAAAAAGAGAAAATGGGTTTATAAGACTTGTACTGCATTATTAGTTGATTGTCATTTGAAAAAGTTTTCCATATGAGGGGGAGAAATTGAATAGCTGGAAAAGAAAATACATTGAATGCATTATTACTATCAAATATAGATCTTCAAATAAAATAGTATGAACCAGAAGTTCATCGAATATTGCATTCATGAGATATTGTAAAAATATCTGCCAGATCTAATTACTAACCTAAATGAGAATTACTAATTCTCATATTCCAGCTGAAAATGTTTCAATTAGTATAAATGAAAATGAGACATGCCTGAAGCATGATAAACAATCGGTTCCAAATATTATACTGTGAATAAAGAGGAGCATATAATTAAGATGATTATATTGAGGAGGCTGACACTCTTGAAGAAGTCAAGACATAACTAATTCTAAAAACCTCAAAAGAGGTTCAGGTACCTGAAAAGTAATGTTGATATTTTGATAAGTTATATCGTAATGGGAAAGATGGAACCGAAACGGATAAAGTTGTCAACAACGGGTTTTGATAATAATATCACGTGATCAAATGAGGATCTTACATATGAATATGTCATAAAAAGTTGACAAAATGGTAATTGGCCAACAGAAAAGAAAAAGGAAAAAATATGCAATAAAATATGATTGCATCATTTCGATATGTGAATTATGGACCAGTAGTCTAATGAAATATAAAGATGTTACGAGACATATAAATATTTATGTGAAAATACAAGTTTTCATAATGGTATGATGATTATGATGAGATATAATGTATATTATTTTGTGGTGGATACAAAATAAATGATTTGGCAGAATATATAAAAATATGTATCTATTGATTATTGTTAAAACCGATGCATATGGCTCAATGAATAGTGTAATGTGCATCAAAATGCTTGAAAGACATATAATGTCAGAAGTTTGTCTAAGAAAGACATTCAATATTGTGTGGATTAAAGAATTTGAGTATATATACTTGATTGAAAAATGTGTAGAATAAGTCAACATATCCGAAAGATATAGTAAATGGGTACACTTATTCGACACATCCAGAAGATATGAACGAGAAATACATTTCGACATATAATTTAATGAGAATGCATTTGTGTTTAGATGCAAAGAAGATTCATTATCGGGAAAATCATTGATGATATTTGCATTTAAGAAATATGTTTTACTGATAATGAGTGATATTGTCATAAGAGAGAGTAAATATAATGTTATCAGGGGGAGTAAAGATTATGCTGTACTCTTTTCTTTAACCAAGGTTTTGTCCCACAGGGTTTTCCTGGTAAGATTTTTAACGAAGCAGCTTCAATATATATTGTGTACTCTTTTTCCTTCACTGGATTTTTGTCCCACTGGGTTTTTCCTAGTAAGGTTTTAATGAGGCACAATATTTATTTATGGACATCCAAGGGGAAGTGTTATAAACATTATTTATGTGAATGTCCATAAACTTTTGATCTTCCATATCTCACACTCATAACCTCCTTCATGAATGGCTTTTAGGACTTTTATGAAATGGTTACATATTGTATTGTATACTAATGAGAATTGATGTTTGTATTTATTCAATGTAACATTTGTTAAGTTGAAAGCCTATATATGGAAGCTATGTACATATGATGGATATGAAAAAGATGAATAAGAATTGTTTATCCCCCTCTTACAATTTCTCTTGTTGATTCATCTCTCTAATCCCAAATCTCCCAATTTTATAACAATAACCCTTTTTTTATTGGAATTTATATGACCCTTATAGTGTGTGTTTTTTGTCAAATTTTTACGGTTATTCAAATAAAAGGATTATTAAAAAATAAAATAAAACAAGACAAAGGCTATGTTTGGTTTGATGGAGGGGAAAGAGATGGGATGGATAGGAGGGGAAGGGATGGGATGGAAAGGTAAAATGTTACTTTGTTTGGTTTAGTTATAGGGGAAGGAAGGGGAAGAATTTTAATGATCTTTTGTTTGGTTTAAGAGGGGAATGGAGGGAAGTTAATAACCCATTTACCATTTTACCCTTATATGTTGATTTTTATTTATTTATTTATAAAATTTATTTAAATTAGTTTTCACTTATGAAAATTAATCACTCTTATATTTAATTAATTAAAATAATTATTAAGGTGTTTCCCTCATATAATTTATTTAAATAATTAAAAAATAGAATTTATATATAGTTTAATTTCACAATACTTATTTCATGCTTAACTTGCTATCAATCCAAAATTCTCTTTTGTATTATCAAGTTATAAAATGTCATAAATTCAAAACATGTGTATCCATAACATATCAAGTAATGATAATATTGTGTATATGAAGAGAAGTGTTCATACCATCAAGTTATACATGAAGGGTATTGATGGAATATCATAAAATATATGGGGGTAAACTAGTCACAATATTTAGCTTCCCTCAAAAAAACCCAAATTTGAAGGGAATCAAAATAAGGGGAGGGAAGGGAATGAGGGGGCAAATTTTGGATCCCATCCCCTTTAAAATTTTAAACCAAACAAGGGGAGGGATTTATTTTTCACCCCCTCCCCCAACCAAACAAGCCCAAAAGGGTGAATAATTTACTTCGGGTTCGAGTCCGGACATAGGAGGCACCGAGGCAGTGAGTCAGGGAACTTGTTAATCTTCCCGCCATAAGCATCGATTGATTCCCGCCATCTCATGAGAACAAGAACTGAAGAAATGACTTCCCCATCATCCAAAACCCTAATGGATTTGTACCATCCAGTTTCTAAGCGATTGAAACCCAATGTCACCCCAATCTGCAAGTTGGCGAGCTCTCAGTCCGGACCCGACTCAGATGCTGACACGAAGGACTCCCCTCAGTCCTCTATACTTAATGTCCAGCAAAAATCACGTATTGAATGCAACAAATTGCTGGCCAAGTCCAAAAGGAATCTGAAAATCTGTGCTGATAGGGTCTCTAACTGGAAAGGTACGCTACAAAACTTGTGAGTATGTATTTATTCATTCATTTAATTATTTTTTTCCGGTAATCCTAGGGTATCCCCACCCGCGTGTGTCAGGTGAGTGTTGAAAAATATCTTAGGTCTTAACTTTGGTATTAGGGTAATGCACCATGTGATTGGGTTTTAATTTTGGTATAATGAATCACGTTATGGTCTCAGATCATGTGAAACTGGAGGATTTGCTGGTGGAGGAGACCTGGTTGGATGTCCTTCCTGGAGAATTTCAGAAACCTTATGCCAAGAATCTCTGCCAATTTGTGGAAAGAGAGATATGCAATGGTGATGAGGCTATATATCCACCTCCCCATATGATTTTCAACGCTCTGAACTCTACCCCTTTTGATAAAGTTAAGGCAGTGATCCTTGGTCAGGTGAGTGAATTTTATGCCAAAAATTTTGCTTTACCCTGCTGAATTCTTACAGAAATTTCATGTTTGGTTTTCGCCTCAATTATTCTAAGGATCGATTACTCTGTCTGACAACAATCAGGCTTGCTATTTAGTTTCTTTTGCTAAGAAATTTGGAAATTTGATGATCCTAGTCAAGCAAGGAGGAAGATGTTAATCCATACGATTTGGACAATCTACCATACTGCCTTGATGCCAGATTATTGTAGCATGTATATAAATATTTTGAACAAAATGAGAATAATAGGAAATGGAAGCAAATTACTAAACTAACATCAATGTTAAATAATCTGAACCATGTATTCTTAACAAATCTGGAGAACAAAATATCGCTGTATGTAGGCAAATCCACGCAATCTTGATTCTAGTTGAACCAAAAACTCCAGTTTGTTACATACTGGACTCTAATATGGATAATTAGTGAATCCTAATCTTATGTGCAATAAAAAAAATCATAAATAGCTAAATAATCCAGCTTAATTTTCTCAACATGCAGAAATATTCTAGACACTTGAATGATAAATAGTAATACTGGTCAGGTAGAAGGGACTCACCACCCCTTAAATAATGTCATAGGTTTAAATCTTGGGAACAAAAAAAAATCACGTTAGAAATCCTATTACCCAAGGATCAGCCATAATAAATATTTCACTATGCCAATATAGCTCTTTAATAGGGTGGCTTAACACCCACGGTAAGTAAAGCCACATTACACAAAAAAAAAAAAATCAAAGAAAAGAAAAGAAAGATAAAGAATATTCAAGAGGCCAGTAATGATTGACGAAGACTGGAAGACATCTGAAAAATTATGTGTAGTCTCAACAGCTTCATGATTGAATCCTGAATATTGTCCGTTGTTTGCTCCATTGGTTTTGGAGCCCTCCTCTTTGGTTCAAGGATGGAGTTGCTCTGGTACTGGTGTAATAATTAGGAGCAAGGGAAGAGAAGAGAGGGAAAGGAATAGACAGAGAGAAAGAGACAAGAGTAGAGAAATATAACAATCAAACTTGCATACTCTTAACCCCAATTACAGCCTAACAAACCATCTATTTGTAGCCATAGCCTGAACCCCAATTAACTAACTAAGCTACCCATTAACCCTTTAACGAATGCCCTCTTCATTTATTACATAACACTAGAAATAATAATGTCTTGAAACCTAAGAAAGCTGTCTTAATTTTCATTCAAGATTAAATTACCTGAGATTTAGTTTTGTAAATCTAAACTATTTGCAATGTAGTGGTGAAGTGATTTAATATTTCTACGTATTTTATATAAGTATTTTAAAATTTTTTGAATATAATAATGTTGTGCCATTCATGTAGCTGATCTCATTTAGTGGGATAAGGCTTGTGGTTCTTGAACCTTGTAACAAAACTAGTTTTGTTTATCATTTTTGAACTTGTAGGTCCGCCATCAGTGTGATATAGCAAATGTTATAAGGTTACGTTGTGAGAAAATTTCTCAGTTTGTGCCTGATCAATTGTATTCCTCTAGAATAAATAATTCAAGCTATTTACTTCTCAGGACCCTTATCATGGACCTGGACAAGCCATGGGTCTTTCTTTCTCTGTGCCTGCAGGAGTAAAGGTCCCTTCAAGTCTGGTAAATATATTTAAGGAACTCAAGCAAGACCTTGGTTGTTCAGTTCCATCTAATGGAAATCTGGAAAAATGGACTTCACAGGTATGTATTCAACTATATTTCTTTTTTTATTTATGTGATGCATTATCTTTTTTTTTTTTTGATATTATGTGATGCGTTTTCTTTGTTTCAAGAATGTATTCATTATTGCATGGCCAAAACTACTTTAATTCATACAAGCTCAGAAAAGACCGTAACTTTGTATCCTGAATTTTGTTGAATCTGAAAGAAGAGATGCTTATAATGAATAGGGAACTGAGGCTACAAACCAGCCAGTCGAATGCCTTAATTTAGAGATGTAAATATAACTTGATAATAACAACTGAATTTATAGGAGATAAAGATAAGAAAGATGCAATGTAAGTAAAGATAATATAAAGATGCTAGTGATAACTGAAAATAAATTACGATGCTAATAGAAAATTAAAACAAGCCTTCCTTTTTATTCCCATTCCAAGCAAATTTCTCTAGAACCCCCTAATAATGCTTTCATTTGCCGCATCTGCCCAAAAATCTTTACACCTTATACTTTGTGCAGCTCTTGTGAACTGTTCCTTTAGAAGTTCAAATTCGATTAGAAAGGTACAATGTTTTAGTCACTGATAATAAATGAAACTGCAAATGGAACTCAAACAGTACCAATCCATACTTAATTTGATGAAAGAAGTAAATTTTTCCACTAAGGGTTTGATCAATAAAAACTTGTTAATGAAGCTGTAGCTTATAGACTATGTTATCAAATATCTTGCTACTCTATACCCTACACTAACTGTAATAATAGGTAATGAAGACACGTTCTGCATAATTTTGATAGCTAAGAGTGACAGCTAATAGTTTGAAAATTATAGTAAATGATTTTTTTTCCGCAGTGGAAAGGGGAGTTGTATTACTCAAAAATGATAATCACAAGGTCACATGCAAGAATTAGCTTTGGAGAGAGAAAACATATCTTTATTAAAAAACAGATGATTTTTTTTCCAGTGTCTACATATCTCTGTTTTGATTTCTTTACAATTTTAGTTTAATCCGATATAATCAATATACTTCTGTTAAATATTCTCTCTGTTTTTTTAAAGGCCGCTTAATTGTTGCTATAAAAGAACTATGATGTGAGGAAAGAAAGTGTTTGGCAATTGCTAGTACTTTTAAGTTTTAAGTGATACTTATTCTCAAAGATTATAATAAAAGCTGATGTTGCCCTCGATACCTGGAAACAGTGTAAACTGAATTTCACCAGGTAACATGAACTTTTCCACTGGACACAAGCAATTGAGCCTTAGTCAAAGAGCTGAAAATGAACTTGACTTCTTTGAGAAGTTTCTCTTCAGATTTTGTGCTGCTGTCATCCTTTGTTGTTAGTACAAACTACATATGTTTTGATGCAGTTTCTAGATAACATTCTCTGACAGCAATTGCTTACTTCACTGTAGGGTGTTCTCTTGCTTAATGCTGTTCTCACAGGTAAGAGATTTGAAATTTAATGAATTTCTAGTAGAAGTATACCGTCTTCTTAAGAGTTCGGTTCATTCTTATTGTTGTTGTTGTTGTTGTTGTTTAGATAATCCAATGCTTTGATTGGGTGTTATTTGTTACAAGTTAAGAGTATGATTTGATCAGTGCCCTAAAAGATAGATTTGTCAATGAGTTTAATTCATTGTTTAGCTCCCAAGATGTCACTTTGCAATGCTTTTATCTCATATTTCAATAGCTGCTTTTGTTGTATTGAATGGAATAATGGTTGCGACCTAGTGTTATTTATGCATTCACCTCTCACCGTTGGGTAAAATAAGCATTCAAAGATTTTGTACTATGAAATCTGTATGGTGCCGAAGCAGCATGCAACCTGACCTATTCAAATGGCCAAGCCTGGCCATCATGAATAACAATACACAATTCTATCATTCCTCCTTGGCAAAAGTGCATTAGCCGCACAGAGAAAATGAAGCCAAGTTTTATTTTCCCTTATTCTAGTAACCATGCACACTGCCGCAAGCCTTCTCATAATTTTCAAGAGGTGAAGATGGGCCAATACCCTGAGTTTGATAGTTGTTTGCCTCTCCTAGTCTAAGGCACTGATGGATGAGAGTTCATGAGCCCTTGTTCGTCCAATGCTGCTCAGCTAGGCTTCTTCGTTGATAAGTGGTGCCTATTTTTGTTTCCTAACACAACAGAGGAGCCTCTCATTTGCCGGCCCTGGCCTCACATTGATAGAGTACCGGATTAGTGGGATAGATATTAATTTGAGTTATCTTAAATATTTTCTATTTATTACTGTTATTATTTTAGAAGTCAGTTTTATTTTAAACGAGTTTTTATGCTAAATAAGTGGGCATTAAAGTTGTTTAAGGTCCACCAACGTCTATTTCTGTCAGTGGCAAGTTATTAGGGATATTTTCTTAGTTTTCATATTTATTTAATTACATTCCAGCAGCTATAAATATGCTAGCTGGGTTTATGGTCAAGAGATAAGAAAAAAGATGAAATTTATATTGAATTGGAGATTCTCCTTTTGTTGGCTACTAAGTTTATTTAGGTGAGATTCTTGCTTAAATAATCCTTAGTGGAATTTATCATTGGCTGTTTGAGAGTGAAAGTGAGATCCTTACTTCATTTTCTAATAAATTTATCCTGTTATTTCCTTTTTCCTTTAATATTTTTATATTCAGATTTAGGACTCTATCACTCATTCTCAAACTTGCCCCTCTTGTTTGTCAAGTTGGTAGATTGCGTTTTCTCCTTTGTTTCATAAACCGCTGGTAATTCAAGTTTGTCTTCTCTCAGATAGTATTAATATTTCACGCTCAACCATTTTGGGTTGTTGATATTGCTGCTAGTGATCACATAACAGTAAATCACTCCCTACTTGAAAATTCTACTCCT
Organism: Vachellia pachyceras; assembly: GCA_025593235.1. NCBI lineage: Eukaryota > Viridiplantae > Streptophyta > Magnoliopsida > Fabales > Fabaceae > Vachellia > Vachellia pachyceras. The sequence continues at coordinate 18,725 of JANTPZ010131864.1, forward strand.
TGTATTGGAAATTTTGTTGTCAAAACTGATTGTGGCAGACTTTTCACAAGGAATGTTGCATGATGCGTGAGAATATGTGAGTGCTTAACACATAATTTACCTAATTGAGCAATGTCACCAGTGAAAATATTACCCTTGGAATGTTCTTGAGCAGCTGGGTTTTATCTTAACAATTTTCCATTTTCACATTGATGAGTGTGCCCCTAATTTAAGCTGTACACTTCCCTCAAAGTTTCCTTGTTTGACTCCAAGTTCTCTAGACTCTCAGATAATAATCTGGCCATAATATTAATTTTATGCGTATGGATGTGTGTTTGATTGTACAGCTATTTTATATAGCATATAAACGAGCCAAGAGGTTAGTATTTCCCTCAAATGGTCCTATTATATCAATGCTTGTTCGTTCACATTAACACATACTATAATTCTTCCGTCTCTATATCAATTTTTTATATGTCTTAATTTTCATGTTTTCGTTCAGTCAGGAAGCATCTAGCTAACTCTCATGCAAAAAAAGGTTGGGAACAGTTTACTGATGCTGTTATCAAAACAATCTCACAAAAGAAGGAAGGCGTTGTGTTTCTCTTGTGGGGAAACTCTGCGCAGGAGAAATCTAGGTACTTCCATTTACATGAACAAATATAAGGAAGCCAAATTAGGATTAATTAGATTTGCATCACTAAAATCAGCCACATATCAGAGATAAGGTATTTTTCTTCCATTTCCTTTATCTTGTGCACATATTTGTAGGGTTAAATGTGGGATAAGATGTAAACTGAGAGATGAGGTCGACTGGTAAATCTGTGTCACCTACATCAACATTCTATGATAAACATCCATATCAAATATCTGCTTCAAATATCTGAGTTTTCAATGCAATGAAGTTTCTACTTATAGAATCCAGTATTACACGAACAATTTGGTGAGATTTCTTACTATGATTGATTAATTGATTGGAGAGAACTAATCGTATAAACTTAAAAGACTTGCCAACATACTCAAATGAAGACAATTACGTCAATTAGCATATATGCTTTTTCACAAATATACTGAGTTCAATTTTTAGCAGTCAAATTCCTCAGTTATTAACACTTATGTGGGTCTGATAGATCTACTAAGTTTGCTAAACCTATAGGAAAGGAAGAAAAGGTTAGAAAGGGGCAATACCGCTGGTTTAAAAGATTATCCAATGGTTCCTGGCCTGAGGGGGAAAGAAGTGCTATACGAGCAGGCTTTTGGTGCCGCTAGGAGTAGGGGCAGTTCTGGTTCTTTAAATCCTCCCTTGGTCCAGAGAGGGGGGAGTTCGGTCTTTTTAAAGTATAGTGAGGATTGGGAGAGTTCTGGCCTCTCAAAAGCCCAGAGTCATTGTGTTGTGTCTTTTGTTATGTTTCTTGTTAATTTGTTGGTGTAGTTTATGTATTCAGGTGTAAAAATCATTGTTTCCCTTGTTAGGCAGTAACATTACTATCAATCTGAAGTTATTCCCACTCTCTTTGTTGTCTATTTCTGGTGTTAGTCTTGTTATCTCCTTTGTTCAGGAGACGGTTCTAGCAAGGATCCAGTCTTTATCTTCCTTAGTCTGCTAACTTTAATTTCTTAGTTCAACTCAAATTTATCTCAATTCCGAAGCTCCTGTCAAAAATACAATTCACCTGAGCCAAACATGACTGCATTTTATCAAACATTTGTTAGGCGTACAATTTGATGGTTCATTTTCAAGATCTACTGTTGACTTCTCTCTTGAATATTCATACATCATATATGAATTGTGATTCCTCTAATTGCCTGAATAACTCTTTCCATTCAATAACTTCAGTTGAATTTGATCCACACAGGCTGATTGATACAACAAAGCATCACCTTCTGAAAGCTGCACATCCTTCTGGTTTGTCTGCAAACAGAGGCTTCTTTGGCTGCAGGTTAGGTGGTTAAAAAAATTGTTTTTAGCATGATTATGTAATAGCCGTTGATGCAGTAAACCCCCCGGGGGAAGCCGCAAAAAAAAAGAAAAAAATTACAACACCCAGACCATATAAATGCAAGTGCACGCACGCAGGTAGGAGGGTGTGGGTGATAATTTTGCCTTTTAACTATTAAGCATGCCATTTTTAAAGTTATCTTGGTTGAGGGGCTGTTTGACTTTCAGCTAACCTACTTTGGTGATTGAGGCCATGGAACTTGCATTGACAACAGCAGCTGAAACATTCTTATATACTTTTCTCAATCTTTAGAAATATCTTGAGTCATAGGCTCACGAGTAATTGGATGTGATCTGTTTGCATTTCAAATCCATTTTTCTACCTACGCTTATGAAAAGATGTTAATATGGAGGCTCGAACTGGAGACACAACAATATAATATTTCATGATAATGGACTGAACATTTAGTTAATTTCTGACCACAAGGTATCCATTTGAATAATTTACTGTGAACCCAAATATTGTTGACCCTCCATTTCTGATGTAGATATTGATATTGATTATTCCTTCTCTCTCTGTTTTTAATTTAAAAATGGGATGTCAGAAACTTCAAAAACGAAATTATGCTCATTTCTTCTGCATTGCGTGGGAGTTGGCTAGTTAACTTTGTTTTTAATCTGGCAGGCACTTCTCTAAAACCAACCAACTTCTAGAACAAATGGGGATTCCCCCCATAGATTGGGAGCTATGACACCTCCGAAGTTCTCTAGGCTTTAGCGAACATCACTGGAGGATGATGAGCCCAATATTTTTGGGCTATGAGCCTATTTTGGTTTACACAAGTCTGCTAAGGTAACTAGTTCGGCCGATTAGTGTTCGTTTTGTGACCATCTGCACCACCTATAACAATGCTGCTACGTGTATTTTATGGTTGGGGGATGTTGAGTGGCCCTGATGTATATTATTTATGGGTAACGTGGCCAAACATCAAAGAAGAACTTTGTGGTCTCTTTCTTTCGAAATTGGGTCAGATTCAAACGCTTTATAGTCTAGTCAATTGTGGTTTTCTCAAAGATGTTTCTATATTCACATTCACATGAATTTAAATTTGATATTTGATATAAGTGGCATCAGCAATTCGAGTATAAGTAATAACAGATCAAATATAAGAAATTTGTTTATATGAATATTAATCCGTCAAGACATTTTTGTATTTTTGTAACATTTCAATATCTCTAATTGATCCACTATGTCTAATACGGGATTAAGGACATTGAGCAATTGATTTATCCTTCATATATTTTAAAAGTTTTTTAATGTCATTCTCCCTTGTAAGTAGTGGCTAGCTAGTTATTTGAAATGTTGATAAAAAAAAAAGCACTAGTGATTCGAAATATTTTAAACGTATGGTTATTAACGTCGTGTTTTTTAATTCACCAAAAGTAACAAACAAAAATCATTTAACCTTCTCAAATTTACCAAATAAGCTGATCGGTTAATCACCTGGATCCACTAAACCCCCCCCCAACCCATGTCTGTCTTTATATTGTTTCTCTGCTCCTTTCACTTAATTAAAAAAAACAAAGGGGACTATAAGAGCATGTGCTTCAGCATAACGGGTCAATTAAGCACCTCCTTTAATATTTCGAAGACCACAGCACAGCGGTAACGTGTCTTTTAGCCACAGATCGTGTTAACCAGCGAAGTGGAAGGGACTCATATTTCTTAAGCGAAACTTTGAGCATAAATCTTGTGAATCAGAAGCATTATTAAGAAAAGTCACCTATTCTATTCTCTGTTCACAGCTTCACAAAATCTAAATTTGAATCGTCATATTAAAGAATTAGTAATAGAATGAGAAAAAGGCATATTAAAGAAAGAGGAGACGTAGTCAACGTTCATGCACACTAAATGAATTTACCTAAAATTTGTTTTCAGGTTTTTGTATCACAAACCTTTCAACCAAGTTGTTAGTTTTATTACAATATAAATCAACCCATCCCTCCATCCATGTACCTCTTCTTGCAAAAAATTTTTTTATCCATAATACAAGTTACTTAAAGATTAAGTAATGATTACTTATCAATTTTACTCCTATAATTAATGTTTAAATATAAATTTCCGTATTTCTCAATCTCTTTATCAAACCTTATTTAATATGGATAAAATTGAAAAAAATTAATTTAACATGAATTAAATGAGTTAACTACCATTTTTTATTCTAACGAATAAGTTAAAATAACTGAGACTTTGAACCGAAAAAATAATAAGCTTTATCAAATATATCTTCCGTATTATTGCTTATTTTCTCACATTTGGATTACATTTTATCCCAATAAAAAAAAACGATGTTCACTGCCTTTAATTTCCTTTCATCAATTTTCATCAACGCGACAAAGCTGCCCTTTTTTCGAAGTTATATATTAAGCCATAATTGTTTGATAAATTAATGTATGTAATTGAGGATTGATTACCTTATTTATGGAAAGCAATAATTGATTACTTTTATTGCCTTTTCTTCTTTAAGCTGACTTTGATTGACTGCTGGGCGCTATGCAGGATGTAGCATGTAGAGCCGGTAATACGGGTTTTACTCATGGGCTAAACCCGTCCAACCCATGACCATGGTGGGTTGGGTTATGAAAAATGAGGCCCATTTTGATGCGGGTATATTTAGCCCGAACCCATATGGGCCAAACCCATGACGGGTTAGCCCGACGGATTGGCGGGTAGCCCATATTTTTTAAAATAGGCCACTATTGAAAATATATATTACTATTATTTTGGAGTTTTTTACATTTCTGGATTGGATTTATGGATTGGTAAGTGTCTGATAGTATGATAACTACCCTGCTTCACCTGCCAACTAATGTGAGTTTTATCCTTTTGCATTGATATATCTATATGACTTTTTTTCCAATTAAGTGGTATGGACTGAATTTTTATTATGTTGTTCATAGATCATAATATCCATGTTATTCAAAAGTATTGTTCAGTTTATCAACATTTGTAAGGCCTGTGATGGCTGCGGTATTGGGTTTGTATCTTAAAGAAGAGCAAGTATGAGTTTAATTTATGAAGTATCTGGGTCCATTTATGATGCATAAAGT
>JANTPZ010131865.1:0-32469 GCA_025593235.1 Vachellia pachyceras
CTCGAACTCTTAGTTGATGATACCCCTATCGCAGATCAATCTTGGAGAACACCAATGATCCAACCATTTGATCCAATAAGTTGTTGATTTTTGGCAATGGATACTTGTTATTGATGGTCACCTTGTTTAGTTGTCAATAATCAATGCATAATCTCAAGCTTCCATCCTTCTTCTTCACGAATAGAACCAGTGATCCCCAAGGAGATACACTAGGTCTGATAAATCCTTTCTCCAACAACTCTTTTATTTGCTTTTTAAGTTCAGCTAACTCTGTGGGAGCCATCTAATATGGAGCTTTAGAAATTTGAGTAGTACTAGGCACCAACTCAATTGAGAATTCCACTTCTCTTTCTAGAGGTAGTCCCGATATCTCTTCAGGAAACACTTCGGGATACTCTCTCACCATCTCAATGTGATCGATCCCAACCTCTTTATCTACACTTAAAGAGAAGAAAACCATATATGCTTGACACCCTTTTGAATACATTTCTCTGCTTGTGCTGTCGATAATAACATAGGAAATACAAGAGCTTCCATGGATACAACATTAATAATGTAAGTCACTACCCTTCGCTTACAATAAAGTACCATGTCGTTGTCAACCAACCAGTCCATACCAATAATTACATTGATACGCTAAAGTGGCAAACATACCAAATCCACAATAGAAACTCGGTTTTCAAATCAAAGAATCAGACCCATATAAGTAGGAGCAGTTATCACAACAACCCCAGTGGGGGTAGAAATTCTCATATCATAAGGTAAAATAAAGACAGAGAAATTATACTTGTTGGCACAATCATAAGATATAAATGAATGCGTAGCTCCTGAATCAAACAAGGCAACAATATCATGACCTTGAAGAGAAATAGTACCTCTAATAACATTAGGGGATGCTTCAACTTCCTCATGGGTTATGGCATAAACTCTACTAGGAATAATAGGACGGCTGCTTAGGTTGCTCTATTGCTGTTGTGCCTCTAGACAATAGCGCTCAATATGTCCAAACTTATGGCACCGATAACACTCCCAACACTGACTAGCATAAGTCTTTCGACACTTTTGACATGGACCATTAATACTTGGGGCAGACATAACTGATTCATGGTGAGACCTCCTCCCGCTTGGCTCCTCTATCCCGTTCTTCTCTGTACAAAACTCTTCATGGGTCCACCCTTATGACTCTAGTTGCGATCCCAACTCTTACTCTAGTTATTTTTGCTAGAGCTCCCAATACCTCTAAAACTAGCCCCTGACAAGTTAGATGTACCTCCTTTATGTCTAGTAAATGACGAAAACTTTCCCTAGCTGTTCCCATCTATATCATGCTTCATATGCACTGCCACCCTTAACTGGGTACAAACATCCTCAAAGCTTCTGAATGGCACCAAACATATAAAAGGCCTTAGCTCTGATCTGGCCTTGATGATCAGCTGCCGGGACTTCCACTTTGGATCATCCTTTTGCTGTAAATAAGTCCCGTATCTGGATAAGTCAATAAAAGCTGCAATAAACTCGTCCTCATGCATGTCATCTTGTTGAAGGTCAAAGAAAGCAATCTCCTTCTCCTACCTCACTGCTGAAGGAAAATAATGCTCCAAAAATTTGGTCTTAAATTCGCTCCAAGTAATCCTAGAGTCATCCAATGCACTTGTGCTCTACCACCATCTCTGAGCACGATCCCTTAACAGAATAATGGCTACCCGAGCCTTCTAATATTTGTTACACCCTATAACTTAGAAGATGGTCTCTACCTTTCAATCCAAGCTTCTGCCTTGGCTGTATCCAAATCACTATGGAATTGCTCAGGATTGTGTCAGTGGACGTCCTTCTAGAGCCTACTAGTAGATAAATCCTCCTGACTGGGCTACGATGAACCCTCACCATCCGAATTCTTCTCAAAGCCATCCTACTCGATTGAGTTACGAGGCTTTTGTCTGACTGATCTCTCTGCACTAGGCTCGACACCCTGCGATCCTTAGGAACACAAAACCCTTCTCTTAACTTCTAGAAATCTTCCTCAAATTGCTGAAATCTAGCCTCTACGGCAGTTAAGATCATATCTCTGAATCGACTCAAAAGAGCCTCGTTCTCCTGGGTCATTTGCAGCTCAGGAGCATCGGGATGAGGATTGATGGCGGAATCAGTCATTTCATCAGAGCATAACATCAAATTAACTCACAAGTCAAACAACAATATCTATGATAAGTGGAAAGTGGTTACCTCTCACCATGTAAAGACAAGAACATAACACCAGAAATTCTATGCTCACAACCAATAATTTTCCACAATTAATCTACACAATTCAACATTACTACACTTTAGTTTAATAACTAATTTAGGTGGTAAAAATAACAACTTAGGGACTTAAATCCCTCTAGAATTACCACAATAGGCCACCGCTAAATATATGTGTGCGCACATATATTTTTAAAGTGAAAATTATGTTCTTTCTAGGACTCAAAATACTCATAAAACAACATTCTTAGTAATTTCTCAAATATCTCATTTTATCAAAAATCTTCATATACCTTAATATATTTTAAAGCTATTAATATCTCAATACCAAAAATAATTCCACACTAAAAAATTCCAATTTTAAAATTTTAAACCCCTAAATAAAATATGTAACTCATAAATGAAATTATTATTATCTCCAATCAACTTCAAATAAACCTTACACAACAACCAAAAAATAGACAATTAATGTCTAAAATAATTCAAATTTCAATAAATAATTCTACTCATGCAGAAATTAATAATAAAAATCACTTTACTAATATAATATTTTCTACTAATAAAATTCCAACTGAAAAAATATCTAAATTCAAAATATTCTCTAATCAACATAATATTACTACCATTAGAAAGAGAAAAAATATTTATAACAACTCTCATAAAAAAAGTTTAGTGAAAATAAATCATTTTACATATCTAAATAATCTCAGTAGTATAACCTTTAGACTGAAAAACACCTCCTTGAGACTTTCTCACTCTCTCGTCTCTCTCTGTCTGCTCACACTCTCTCTCTCTCTTCTTTTGTTGCTCCATCTCTCGGATGCAACAAATGAAATGGGTGGGGGTATTCACCCATTGCATCCGAAGCCCTTCTTACATTTTTTATATTTTTTTTACTTCTTCACTCAACCTCTCTCTCCCCTCTTTTCTTTTTCTCTTTTCTTACACGCCACCCCCCACCACTCTCTCGTTTTTTATATTTTTTCCCTTTTCCTTCAATCAATCAATCCTTCCTTCACCATTTACACACACAACCTCTATATCTTTTTTTATTTTTGTCATGATGGGACATTACAAATTTCTTATATTTTTAATATTTTATTAAAAATGAAATGCTCTATTCATAAGTATAGTCTTATTTTTTTGGGAGAATCCAATGAAGTTCTCTTGAAATAATCAAATTATAAATCAACCTACAATCTTAAAAATTTTTTAATAAAGTTAAAAGGTCTAATTAGGGATTTTAGAACGTTGTTAAATGACAAGAATACCTCTCTATTGTTTGAAAAGAAAAGGAAGGCAACAAAACAGTTGAGGTGGAATTGTATTTGTTTTTCTAACTTCCCACAACCCTTTTGATACTTATTTTATATCAATCAAGCTCCCTAATAAATATCAACTTCCCACAATCAAAATACTGCACCAATTTTATTTGCGCAATAAGCATCCCATAATCAAAGCACCGAATCCTTTACAATTGTTTTTAAGAGAATTAAATCAGATATCTAAGGCCTCTACATATTTTAAATAATTATATTTATTTGAAAATAATTAATCAACCAAATATTAATTAATCACTAACAATTAATTTTGAGGTCATTTCTGCCATTTTGATCTCTATTCTGCCTCCAATATTAATCAGTAAATTATTTCCTTTATCTTTAGATTTTCAGGGCAATTTTCTGATATCCGGTCAAAATTACCAAAATGCCCCTGAACATTTTTCAAAATGATTATTTTGCCTTTACATTTTCTATCTTTTTCAAAAAGACACTTTTTCCTTTTCTTTTACATTTGTATTCCACCTGGGTTCTTCAATTCATTTTCTTTTACCGATACCAAGATAGCGCGAACCTAAAGGGAAAGATCCCACAAACCCACAACCAATCTGAAATATATGCACCCCAAGAACACTAAACAAAGGTTAATAATCTACTTGAACTCTTGAATATTAAAGAATAAGGACCCTAAGTGTTGGAAGACGTTATAAGGTTGATCAAGCCTTGATAATTCATTAGTTTAATAAATAACACTAGAGAGAATCTTCTCTTAAGAAGCAACTTGCACAATGTAAAGTTTAATCTCAAATCTTAAATATGATAATATCCAATATGATAATATGAAGAATGAGCATTACAAAGTATTTATAAAAGTTACATTATAAAATTCTATCCTAAAAAGACAAAATTCAATCTAAAATCTAAAAAAAGATAAAATTCAAAGGTTGAAGATCGCAATTAAGCCTCATCTCATCTTTTTTAAAAAGGTTTTAAGAAAAGTTTTAAAATTTCATTTTATTTACTAATTTCAGTGTAAGAAAATTATTCAAGTAGTTTAGAAATGGTCTCTAATGCTCTTAAAAGTAAAGCAAGGAAGGTATTACATAAACAACTAATTTTTTATATCTACTCTTATTCTTTTTAAACCCCAACTTTGCACTTTTTAATTCCCATAGACATAAAATTAATTGAACATTCATCTCTCCCATCAAATTAATTTAAACACCAACTTTAAGTTCAAATGGATCAAAAGAAATCTCATTTGCTTCAATTACTCAAAACAGTGGCATATCGATGTTGTTACACAAAAATTCAATTTTAGTCTCTAATGCTTTCAAATTTGATTTGACACTTGTACCCTACACAATTTTTTATTTGAAACCCATTGAATGCATTAAAATTATCAAATTCTATCTCATCTTAATTAACTCCCTATTCAAACTAAAATTATACACAGAGAGAGCTAAAATGATTCTTCATCGTTTCATTCTATAAGCTATTATGTTTCCATCTTTGATCACTTCCTTTCTCATAATTTAATCTTAAATCGTCTTTTTCATATTTTTTTTAGAAAATTGGGCAGCAACTCCCTTAACTCTGATGCTTCTCAAAATTTCAAAAACTTAAAAACAAGCCCAACCAATCTCATCATCATTATTTATAACAACAATAGAGCTTAAATCATCACTTACTGTAAACATCATATTTTGTCTAAGCCTTAAAGAAAAAAAATAAAACAAATTAATAAAAATTTTCCTTCTATATTATTGCAGCTTAGGACTATTCTCATTAAGGAGTAAAAGACAATACAATAAACTAATGAATCTCTCATTGATGATGATTAGGTTCAGATTAGGAAGTTCAATTCTTTATTACTTAATAAGAAAAATAAAAATGAAAATAATTTTAAGAATCCTCATTAACTTTGATTGGTTTCAGATTAAGTAACCTAATGAATGAAATTTTTTTAAAAAAATATAAAAAAAGTCTTCCGGCCTAAGCAATCACAATTTTTTTTTTGAAAATGCATGAATAATAATGTTAAAAAAAGGGAATACCTTTTTTAAAAAAGAAAAGGAAAAACATTTTGAAGTAATTTTGCATCATGTGAGGTTTTTAAAGCCTCCTCGATGAAACGGATTATACTTCCATGTGAGGTTATCGGAACTTCCTGAGGAAATATAACCTAATGTTTTTTATGAGAAATTCCCTTTTCCTTTAAGAAATAAATAATAAGAGATTTTTTAGATAAAAAATACCAATAAATAAAGTTTTTTGTGAAATTATATATGTATATATGTGGATGTCCATAAAGCTCTTTGGATACCTCTTAGGATCCTCTCCCTCTTGATGCTAAATTTCATAACCTCCAACCCTTTATTATTCCTATGCTCAATGCCATAAAGACCATAACCTCTAATGCCTTTATGTTGTATCATAATGTGGGTTAATTCTTTTGTTTATGGTATTATAACTCTTGAAAGGGTATAGTGCCAATAAATAGGATTGTAAAGCAAATGGTTGGATATTCTTGGAATCACATGTGAATGAGAATGAGAAATGTTCCTTTGCTCTCTTCCACAATCTCTTGTCTTCTCTTATTTTCTATACTCTTTTTTTTTTGTTTTATAACATGTTATCAGCACGAAGCTCTACAAAGAGCGTATTTCCTTATCGTTGTCTTAGAAATTTCTTCTTCTTCTTCTTCTTCTTCTTCTTCTGCTTCTTCTATTATATTTTATTTGATCCATATATCTATGATAATCTAAACCATTATATGGAATTAAAGATATTCTTTTACCGATTGTTTTATACATCGGGTTTTATGGTTAAGATTGGAGATTATTGTTACTTTATTTTAATATCCTTCACAAGTTTTTTTATTTATATTAACTTATATTATATTATGTGGTTATTTATATTTTATGTCGTTATATCATATTTATATTTCATTTATTTAATTATTTATTTATCATTTGTACTTGCTATTTTATTTCATGTCATATTCTGTTATTTATTTATATTATTACATTTATGCATTTTTATTTATTGCTCATGCACACACACATATATGCCATATTTATTTAATGTTTATTGTTTATTTATTTATATACACATTTATTTATATTAACATATATATACATACATATATTTCTCTACCTCACTATACATATCAATCCATTGGAAAAGGTTAAATTGATTGGTTATGAAATCAACAATAACCATGGAATTTATATTGTTATATAACAATATATGTTAGTTCATAAAGAACTATCTGCAACACAATTGATATAGTTCATGAAGAACTGATTTAGTTTCGGAAGAACTAACATAAATTTTTAATTTATGGCGAAAAAAATTGATGATGAAAAGTATGACCCATAAATCTATATTAGAGTTTTTGTTTACTCAAAAGTCTAAAGATGATATCCCAATAGGATTGAAATCCAAAATTGTATGAGAGTTATAAAGTACAAAGGCTTTCAAATGAAATTCACTGAGTAAGAAAATCATGCTTATATGACTCACACTTGAGGGGAGATTATAATGCAAGTGTGAGCTAACTTTGTATATATTTCTATTTATGAGGGGGAGATTGTTAAGCCTTTTGATCTCCCAAAAATGGATGTAAGATCTCCCAAAATGCATGCATGTTAAATATATCATATTGAGACTTTAAATCAATATGAAAATTGAGAAGTACAGTAAACCAGAAGTTTACTGATCTAGACAAAGTTATTATTGGCATGACTTGTTTGATCATCCGAGTCATATATAAGATGCAATATATTGTCAAAGATTGTATATTGACATCTATTGAAGAGCTAGAAAATTCTTCATGGATAGACATCACAATAGAATATGTGATGCTTGTTCTCAATGGAATATGGATCATGAGAAGATAATTAGTTATGATTTGAAATGTATCTTTACATTTCTGTAAATATATTAACTTATATGGGCCCATTTGAAAAGCATGTAAACCATACAAGTATTCAATAAATTTGATTAGATGCATCTATAATATGGTTACATGTGTGGTTATTAGTAACTTGCAGCCTGAGGTTTGCAAGATTGTTCGAACAAATCATTATGTTTATGAGTGCACGATTTCCAGATTATATGATCCATAATAATTTATTAAAGCCTCCATATATATAGCTTGAGAACAAGATTGTTATTTCAGTGTTGGTATATCTGACTTGATGTATTGCATCACTGATACATATTAAGCCGACAAAATTCTCCCAGTGAACAGTGAAATTGGCTTTTTGTCAGAAGCTAGATATTTTCCATATTAAATATTTGAATGTGCGAAGTTTATTCTTATTGGTCCACAATAATGCACATAGATGGAAAGCTGAGATAAATGTTGGGCAAGATTCTCCTCCTTGTTTGTCTCTAAATGAAACAAAATTATGTTTCTAAAGAGAGCAAATGGGTTTATGAGGCTTGTGCTACATTATTAGTTGATTGTCATTTGACAAAGGTTTTCACATGAGGGGGAGAAATTGAGTAGCTGGAAAAGAAAATACATTGAATGCATTATTACTGTCAAATATAAATCCTCAAATAAAATAGTATAAACAAGAAGTTTATCGGATATTGCATTCATTAGATATTGTAAAAATATATGTCAGATCTAATTACTGACCTAAACGAGAATTACTAATTCTCATATTCCAGCTGAAAATGCTCCAATTAGTATAAATGAAAATGAAACATGGCTGAAGCATGATAAACAATCGGTTCCAAATATTATACTTTGGTTAAAGAGGAGCATAGAATTAAGATGATCATATTGAGGAGGCTGGCACTCTAGGCCAAGACATAACTAGTTATAAAACCTTAAGAGAGGTTCAAGTACTTGAAAAGTAATATTGAGATCTTGATAAGTTATGTCACTATGAGAAAAAAGGAACCGACAAAGATATAAAGTTGTCGATAACAGTTTGATAATAATATCACGTGATCAAATGAGGATCTTATATGTGAATCTGTCATAGAAGGATGATAGAAAGGTGATTGGCCAACAGAAAAAAACAAGGGAAAAAGATGCAGTAAAATGTTATTGCATTATTTCGATATGGGAAAATTATGGACATGCACTCCAAACGCATGAAATACAAAGTTATTATATGACTTGTGAATATTTATGTGAAAACATAGGTTTTCATAATGGTATGATGATGATGATGTATATTATTTTGTGGTGGATGGAAAATAATTTCTAGTTTGGAAGGATATGAACACAAAATATACCTCTATTGATATTATTATATCCTAAACATATGGCTGAATGTATGTGAAATTCACATGAAAATACTTGAAGGTCCTAACATGTTAGAAACATGTTTAAGAAAATCATGATATTAAAAATAGTGTATGTTGCATTTTATTTTGAAAGTCATGACTTTTATTTTGATATTTTGGTTATAAAATTTAATTTAATGGAATAGAAGTCCACTGTGATCTATTCTATGTTAATTTATATGATTTGTTGATATTAATGTTATATATTTATTATGAAAATTAGATCTTTGCAGGTCTAAAATGGATAGTGACATTGAGATTTGATGCAATGATTTAGCGTTTCCAGGAGAGATACTGGAGACTTGATCAATATGCTTTAAAGATATTACATGATGACAATGTGTCATGCATAATTCAACCAAAAGGAAGATATACTCTGAAAGGAATTATAGATTATTTGTTTAACGAGAATTCTGTATACTCTATCGAGATAAAAAGATAAAGGTGATGTTGTTTTCAGGGGAGTAAAAGTGACAATGTTATCATAAGGAGAAGTAAAAGTGATACCATTTCCAGGGGGAGAAAAGATCTTGCTGTACTCTTTTTTCCTTAATCAAGGTTTTATCCCACTGGGTTTTTCTGGTAAGGTTTTTAACAAGGCAGCTTCAATATATGTTGTGTACTCTTTTTCCTTCACTAGTACGTAGACCCTATGTTTTCATTCTAGGTTAAGTCCAATCTTATAAACATTTTTTATCTTTTTCTTTTAATTTTTTATTTTATATTTCTCTTAGTGAATATATTTTTTCATTTTCTTTTCTCTTTTGTTTCCTCTCTCTTTTATTTTTCGATTTTTTATTTTATAGCTCTCTTAGCAATTTTTATTTTATTTTTCTCTTTCTCTTTTATTTTTCTTTTGTATTTTCTTTTTCATTTTTTATTATATTTTCTCTTAGTAAGTAAATATTGCTTTCTCGTATTCTTGTTAGGTAATTAGAATATTTTTATAGGCCATATTATTTTGAATAATAAACTTAGGGTAATCGTTCTCATGAGTAGGTATGGTGGAATACCTAACACCTTCCCCATACACAATTGACTTCCAAACCTATCATATTTTTGCAGACCATATTTTTCTAAAATTTTTTTTCAAAATCACCCTCTTTTAAAAATCTGGTGGTGACTCATAATTCCAAATTTTGGAGCCCACACTTACCTACACCAAAAGTGTGATTTCTTGAATTTTCTTCACTTGCAACCCAAAGATGATTGAGAGATTAGAAGTGGTTTACACCAAGAAATTAGAAGAGAAACATAATTTATGGATCAAACTTATCTATTTCTTACCTTGATCCACCTTCTCTTCTCTTTTTCTTCTACCTTCTCTTTCGTTGTTCTCCATTTCGTGCTCTCTATGTTCTCTCCCTCTCTTGGCTGACTGGATTGCAAAATGAAGCAATAAGATGGTTTTAGATGGCCTCATCCCAATTTAAAACTATGTTGCATAATTTTTCGCGTCCAAAATATTATTTTACGGCTCCCTCGTGATCATATGGTTAAGAATGACCCTTGAAGTCCTTCATGGACTCAGGTTTTGCCGCTTATGTACTTAAGATAGACTATGAATTGTTTTCTTAAAGGTTAAATCATCAACTTAACTCCTATTCTCACATTAATATGAGATCAATCTTTTACATTTGCTTTTTGAAGATTCTTTGATCAAATAACTAATGTGACCAATCCCCTAATTTTCTCACATAACTTCATATTTATTAGGGACTAATCCCCTAATTTTTCTCAACCTCAAATTTGATCTCAAGATATTTTCCCCATAATTTCTAAGAAAATGCTTTATTATGGGATAAAACTACTTTAAATATTGATTTAACTAAATTCTCCATTTCTTGATCATAAAACCATTTTCATAAATTCACATAAATCTTATAATGGTTTCCCCCTATTTTTTCCCCAATTATTAGAGGCCTCCTAGTATTTTTCATAATTATATTTGGCTAATAATTCTTTATTTAGCCAAAATTCAATAGCTACTTACAATTCATTTTTGAGGTAATTTTTGCTATTTATACCTCAATTATGCCTCAAATATATTTTGAAGAATTATTCTCTACTTTTCTATGTCTTCAAGGAGTTTCTCTTAAAATCTGGACATAGTTTTTCAAATTGCCCTTCTGTACATGTAATTTCTTTTTTTCTTTTTACCAACCGTACATGTAATTTTCAGAAATTACGGTTTTGCAAAACCCAGGACAATAGATCTACAAGGTTACCCTTAGGTTCACCTTTATCCTTTACTTGGGAGAGTCAAATGTTACACAGTCCATCGGAATCATTTTATTTTGCGAAACAATTTTCAAGAATATTGTTCAAGTAGTCTTAATAACATATATCATTATAGCTTATTCTTGAACTTTTAGGACTAAAATTTGGGATATGACAGTGGCTGCTACTGGATCTTTAGAAGACATGGGATTTAAAGGAGAAAGGGTGAGTTCAAGAGAGATGAGGATGAAGGGGATGATTGAGGGTATCAAATTATGAATTTTTATTTTTAAAATTTCACGGGGTTCATTAGAAATGATAACATAGATTGGGCCCGTTTGGGAATGCAGTAGAAAAGTACTTTTACATAAGTCAATGTAATATTAGTGGATATTATCTCGTTTTACAGAAAAATACTATTGAATGTGCGTTTGATTTTTGCAAACGTTAGTGTAAACAAGCCCATTATATGATTTTAATGGAAGTTTCACTTTCCCCTTTTTTAAAACTAAATGATATTTTCACCAAAAAAGTTTACGATGTTTGGTGTACTTTTAGTATAAGCCCATTGATATTTTTGTAACTTAACCCCTTGAGAGTTACTTAATTAATTTTAATTTATTAAAGAAATAACATAAATTGTTTAATATAAACAAATTTGAAATGATTTCTCTAAAATACTTCTGTATAATATTATATTACAAACTATCAGTTTAACAAGTTAGGTAAATTAGCTTTTGAAAAAAATGATAAATATAAGATAACATGGATTTAGATATAATATTTAGGACTAAATTAATCATAAAATGGTTTTTATTTTATAACCAAAAGAAATATTATCTACAAGTAATGGATTTTAAAAATTTATAATTTCGATTACACTATAATTTTATTAATAATTTATCCTGAATAATTGTAATTGTATATTTGGTTGAAGAACAAAATCATTTTTGACATGCTTTAAAATTTTTTGAGGAGGTTAAGTTGAACCATACTTAACTTGAACTATGGGTGTACATGGGTGACTGGGCAGGGCGAGCCTACTGCCGATGCTGAGCCCAAGGAATGAACATGCTTCATTTTGTAGCATATGTGAAAAACACACTCTAATTATGCATCGCACGCTCCCTGGCTTACTTCTATATTGGAGCGGAGGGAAATAAATTTTTTGAGGAAAATTTTGGAGGTAAATGAAATTTTAGAGACGAATATACAATTCATCGCTAATTGAAAAATTTAGAGAGGAATATATAAGTCGACACTAATTTTCCTCACTAATTTATAAATTAGAGAGAAATTTTATAGTCATCGCTAGATTCCTCGCTAATTGAACTATTTAGAGAGAAATATTAAAGTTGTCGGTAATTTTCCTCGCTAATATGTGATTTTCTAGTAGTGTTATTTGTGATAAATGTTATTTTAAAATTCAAATACATTCCATACTTCTACACCTTGAACTATTCCAAAAAAGTCTGCAAGTTGAATCTTGAAATTAAAAATCGACCATGTCTTAATAAAAATCCATACATCAAGAATTAAACAACATCTATAATCCATATGTCTTGAAGTCCAAGTGGTTCGCATCAATCTCCCTCAAATTGACAAAAGGATGAAGCATCTGGAAGACATGAAAAATGTGATTATAATTTAATACATCACAAAGTAAACAGGAAAGAAATAAATCTACTTGTAGAAGCTTTAGAATACATGGCGAAGAAGAAATGTGTGTGTGAGATAGACAGCTTTCAAATAAAAGCTTACTTTTTCAGGCAAGCAATCTAATAAATAAAAATCTAGGCCGAATCTAATAAAAGCTTACCTTTTCCAACTGGGCAATATAATTTTCAAAATTCTATAAATACAAATCTAGGCCGAATCTAAAAAATTCGTGACACACAGTTTGGATTTGTGAGTTCGGCTCTATCTTTTGTGCATCTGTAAATTTTCCTGATATTTTGGTCAATTTTGACTGTGAATTTTTGGTCAACTTTGACTTTTCTAAATTCCATAATTGCCTTTGGTCTTTAAATCTGAAAGAAATTTATATCTTGACCTTTCATACATATTGACCATCGTACCTTTGGTCTTTAGGTCTAAGTGACATTTATATCCTTGGGCTTTCTATTGGAAATTGTGCTCTAGGGCCAATCATTGTATCTCACACATTATTTATTTTAATATATTTTCTCTATTTAATTATCATAACCTTTGTATGTTTATTATGATAATTGCATCCATGGGCAAATTATGAATATTGTCCTAAATGTCTCTGGTCGGTTATCTCTGTGGGAACAAAGATAAAGTAAGACCATTATGACTTTGATAAGGTATGGAGATACGAGTCAAGGTCATAGGCACTTGTAAGACTACAAGGTGCTGGACTGACCCGCTATGAGAAAGCTGCATGAATTAAGTCATTAGCTTATCTCATATGTAATCACGTCACAATGCCCTTTGACCTGAGATCATCGTGGATTCTTGCATGAAAGTCACTAAGCTTTGACTTAGTCAAAAGTCATCTTTGACTGGGTGGTGATAAAGGCTATAATCGGGCTTAAGGGTTTTCATGTGGAGGAATGTGAGTAATCAAGATAGGATTTGTCCCTCACATTAGTTGAGAGATATTACTGGGCCCCTCGATGAGTGAATCTGAGAAATGTATGGCCATACTGTAACGAAAAGAGGTTTTTCGTTGCTTTGATCGGACTACTCAAGGATCGAGAAAGTAATGGTCGGGAATAGGAGAATGACGTTATCCATGCCTCATCCTTGAACGAGATATCACGTGACAAAAGGGACGTGATGTGGTTACATAAAAGGTTCCGTCGTGTTAACGATCCCCGTATGATTTGGGTAGTCGCAATGTCTTGCTAGAGACTGCTTGCGACTTGTGGGCTTATGGTAAGATTAGCCCACTGCTAACTTTATATGGGCCTACAGGGTTGCACGCAAGAACAGCCCAACATAAGCTTTATTTCTAGGGTTTATTCAAATTTTAAATATATGTGTATATATGTTGAAATTCGAAATTGCACAATATTATATAAATATTATTTGTGTATGTTAGTTTAATTTATTTGATAAATTAAATAATTAGCATCAATTTAATTTATAAGGATAAATTAAATCTGTTGGCTCATTATTTGGATTAATTAAATGGATATGATTTGATCAGGTCAATTTAATCCAAATTAAGATTGCAAAATTCGAATTTCACATTTTGAATTTCAAATTTCAAGATTAGATCTAGAAAATATTTTGAAATCCAAATTTCAATATTAGATCTAGAATATCTTTTATTTAAAATTCAAAATTCAAGATTAGATCTAGAATATCCTTTATTTGAAATTAAAATTCGAATTTTTCAAGATTAATAAAAGATTAATCCTTGATTATGATGCACTCTATGAGCTTTATAAATATAAGTGCTCGTGAACAGAAGAGGCATCCCATTCTGTAGTTGAATTCGCTCTTGAGCCACGAAACCCTAGAAAGAGAGAGTGAAACAAAGAGGCACTAGCATGCGGATATTGTTGGAGACTGTTCGCGTGGATACCGGTAGAGGGAGGCTATTGAAAGAACGTCGGCTCCTCGTGATCGGAAGCAAGAGCGTGGAAGGTTGTGGAGTTTGAAGAAATCCAGACGCAGAGGAAGGGACAATCTTGAAACGCAAAAGGTACTTCATCTCCTCTATCTAAACACCTTTGATAGATCCGTATTTGGGATTAGAAAATTTTAAATTCCGCTGCTTGTACGTCCTAATCCCAACACTTTCATGCCTAATGATCATTTTGCCTTTGGTCTTTATACTTTTGAATTCCAAGAATGAGGGACTAAGCTAACCTTAGTCTCTCTTGTCCACTTACTTCCTCTTTCTCTGTACCCCTTATCTGTGGGCCTTAACTCCCTCTCATAATTACTAATTTAGCCTTTACTTCAGTAAGCAGAAAATAGGGACATTGTATATTACATTTGGTGGTATCAGAGCATGGATAGAACTTGGGTAGAGCATGGTTTTAGGCATTATTGTGCATTGACGTTGCATAGTTATATGTTGATTGTTTATTGTGAATGACGCATGTTAAGTGCTTTATTGGTTATGCCTACTTGTAAAAGCTTTAGAATACATCGCAAAGAAGAAATGTGCGTGTGAGAGAGACAATTCTTGAGCTTTCAAATAAAAGCTTACTTGCAAGTTGAATGACATTCTCTGTCTCATCAAAATTATCGAACTTGCTCTCACCAAAAAAAAAAAATTATCGAACTCCGAAGCTTGTCTACAAATTCTGAGAGAGATTGCCTAGATATAGCCAATTTTGGCTACAAATTAGTGCTTCTGTCATTTTAGGAGACATGGAACTCCTATAATTACCTACCACACATTCTCATGTGCTGAAGGCAGACTCAAAAGCCATGTAGATATACCAGGATAATACATCTTATGCATATGGGAGAGAATTTTAAATTTTGAGAATTAGCTTTCCACCATGATAGGTAGAGAAGGATTTCATCTCTTGAGTGAGTTCCAATATATCACTAAAAATTTTGACTTTCAGTGGCGATAAAAATGCCACTGAAAGTATAAAAAGTCGTCATCGAAAGACTTGTCGCCATCAAAGAGTCGCTGCCATATGATTGTTGCTGAAAGTATTGACGGTGACAAAATAATATTTTACTATTTAATAAATTATAGACATTTATATACACGCATTTATGTATATATTTGTACATATGTCTATATATGTAGTATATAATATTATTAGAAATTAAAGGTAAATTGGATGATAATTTTAATATATGTGTTTATTATTTTTATATATAGTATATTATTGATTGAATATTAATTTATGTGTTTATTATTTCATATATAGTATATTATTGATTTATCAAAAGAAGGCAATGAAGTTGTGTCTACTATATTTGTGATAAAAATCCTAGATTCAATAGAAATCACTATAGAGTACTCATTAAATTAGTTTGTTTAGATTCAATAGAATTCACATATATAGTTAACTTTATAATATATATGTGAATTCATGTATGTGCTCCTCAATTGTAAGGGAAAACGTGATGCTTTAAAGCTAATCAACATCTCTCAATATATAACCTTTGATGACATAAACGCACACACTTATCAGAAGTGTCTTTGTGTTGCAGACAATGCTAAATTAGGTGTAACAGGGTCCATATGTCAATTCTTATTTAATGATAATGGCAGGCATATTTTATGTTGGATGAGATATTCTAGCTAGTCATGTGTAGGAGACTAGCGCGGTATACTGTAACACTTCTTCTTTTCCCCTATAAGCTTCACAATAGATTACCAATAAACCACTCTTAGGCCTTCAAAAACTCAAATTCATCAAAGAAGTGAGATTGAAATTTTTAAAAATGAGTTACTATTCATTTGATCAATTTTCTATATTTCTGGCCCAACTTAAAGTGTATGTTGTTGGTTGTTTTGGTTGTTGTGGAAATTTTTGGAAACCCTAAGTGTATGGAGAGGTGCTGTCCATTTGGAAACTTGAGAGGGAAAGATGTATTTGAGTGGTATAATGAATGAAAAGGAGTTGGAAAGTAAGAATGTACATGTATATGAAAAGAGAAGTTGAAAAATCCAAACTTCCCTCTTTTTTTATAGATTTTCCAAAAATCAAAAGAAATAGAGGGAGTGGGATTTTGATGATTCTAATGCTTCCAATGGCTTTAGAATGAAGTTTTGTGTAGGGTAAAAGTAAGAAAAGGATTTGAGAAGCATTGGAAGTCAAAAGAACTAGTTTAAGTGTTCTAAGAGTTCTTAAAAGAGCAATTAAGGGAATATTGCGTTTTTGTAGTTCTCTTGCATTGTTGATGGCTTGAGCTTGATGGTTATATTCTTGTATGATGTTTAGAAAGTTAAAACATCAAAGAACTTGTTGGGAAAGTTATCAAGAGAGATTTAAATGTTAAGGAGAGCTAAAGGAAAAAGGTAGCAAAAGTATTAACTTTGAACTATTGTTTTTATGAACTTGTTTGTGAATGGTGCATGATTTTGGGATGAATGAACTAAATGTTATGTGTATGTTATGTGACTTTGATTGCTATGGCCATATGCATGATATTATATAGTGGAACATGTCACATGTATTTTGATCATACACATGATAAAAGCCTGTCATGCACATTCACAAGTTTGTTAGTTAGTTTTGCTATTGGGATTTTCCAAAATCTCATTATCCCCCAACTAACCATTCTAGGTACAAGCTCAAGCAAGGTAAGGAGTGTAACACTCCTTATTTTCCCTAAAAAATATCATATTAGATCACTATTGAACCACTTTAGGGCCTTAGATAACTTAAATTGACCAAAGAAGTGAAAATAAAAATTTCAAAACGGAGTTACTATTCACTTGGTCATTTTCCAGATTTTTGGTCCAACTTTGAAAAATCATAAATAATTTTAAAAAAATCAAAATTGAGTGGTTCAAATTTCTATTTGAAGCTTATGAAGTGATCTGTAGGGGAAAAATACTCACTGGTTCCAAAACTTGCTCATTTGATACAGTTTATTTCGTGAAAATCACTGTTCATTTGGTAACTTTCCAGTTTTTCAGATTTATCACCCAACTTTGGAAACTCATAACTCTTGATATACACATCCGAATTTAGTAAACTTCAGCTCATTTTAAAGCTTAGGACGTGTAGTATTTAACTGGAAAGTTTCAAATAATTCAGAGTTCATTTGCTATTTTTCATCACTATTCCAAAAACAGGGCAGATTCTTGGGTTTTGGAACTCTTCACTTGAGACTTTAGCTTTTCTTTAAAAATTTGCCAAAGCCTCTTTTTAGTTAAGTTTTATCATTTTTCAATGCATGATAAATCCCTTAACATCCCTTAGCATTTAAGCCCTTACTCATGCATGCATAATCATATATTCACTTACTAACCAAGTAGAGGTTTATAATTACATAACTACAACAACTTTCAAACATAAACTTCAATCACAATACATAATTTCCACAAGCAAGAACATGATAATATGCCATTTTCAATGACCATAAACCTTGCTTTTACCCTTGCTTGCGTTTGTACCTAAAATGGTTAGTTAGGGAGGGTGAGATTTCAAGGAAATCCCAGTAGAAAACACTCTAATAATACATCTACGTGCATGATTATCAAATGAAATCAAGTATGCCATGTAACAAGAACAACCAATCAACTTGTCACCAAGCCAAGACAATCATTACATAACAACCATCATGCTTTCACACAAGTAATATTTCATAATGTAAATGGCTACAACCACACAACAAACATGGCAATCAACACAAATATAATCAATGCAAAGTAGATGCCAAAGTTAGGAGTGTTGCTACCTTGTCCTTTTAATTCCCCCTTGAACTTGAAGCTCTCTTGTTAATCTTTTCCAATGATTTCTTTGGTATTTAAACTTCCTAAGCATTACACAAGAACATAATCATCAAGCTCAAGTCATAAATTAGACAAAAGAATCGCCAAAAACGCAATATAACTTCCCTTGCTCTTTTAAAGAATTCTAGAGCTTGGAAACTTGTCTTAATGATTTCTAATGCTTCCCAAAACTTGTTCTCACTTTTACCCTACATAAAATCTCATTTTAAATCCATTGGAAGCATTAAAATCATCAAAATCCAACTCCTTCCCCACCATTACAGATCTGGAAGAAAATCTTCCACAAGCACAATAACATGATTTCTCAAACTTTCAACTTATACAATGACATATTCTTGATCCCAAACTCATTTCCATAGATTATATAGCTTGAATGCAACTCTCCTACATCCATTAGAAATTTTGGCAGCACCTTCCCTTAGGGTTTGCCATTCCAAAATTTACAAAACAACCAAACAACAATCAAACAATCACAAGCTATACACCAAATTACTCCTTACAACACAAGGAGTGTTTTGTACATGATTATTGGCTCTAAATCCAATTCTAATCCCAATTCTTGATTATTCACTTTTGCTCTCAAGAACTCCAACTTTGAATCTTGAAAAAGAGAGGTTTAATCCCAATTATAATCCATGGAAGAGGTAGAAGAGATCACAAGGATCAAGAAAAGGTATATGATTGAGTGGTTTAGCCTCTTACCTTGTGAGTTCTTGAAACTTTTCTCTTCTTTGCTTCCATGAGAATGGCATCTTCTTTCTCTCTTTTGCAGCCCAAAAAGTCAGTCACCAAATGAGGAAGATGAAGGAGAAATTTCCATATAATTATCTCATAAAAAGAATGAATCGCTATGATTGATACTTAAGGATTAAGTTTAAATCTAAGGGCTTTAGATTGCACCACATATCACCCACTTGCTTGTCCCTTATTGGCTAACCAAAAGTGGTCATAACTCAGTGTAACTAATGGTTAAAAATCTGGTTGGGTTAACCAAACTAGATCCCTTTTGGTTACTTCTACCGATTACGCTTTTTACCAGTAAACATAACTTTATTTCGGTAAATCTTTTTCCACTTTTCTAGAGATGTTTTCCTCCTCATTTAATCTCCATATTTTCCTCTTGAATATGGTAAATTTATTATCCCTAAAATACCCCTTGATCTCATCAAAATTTAATAAGATTATTTTATCCTGTCCAAAATCCCTGAAAACTAGCAATCGGAGGGCAATATAGTTTTAAGACTTTAAAAATTACTACATTTTCACTTATACTCTAGCCCTTTTTCCCAAAATTCCCTCTAAATTGTCTAAAATTAATTTTTGAAATAAATTATATTTCGGGGATTTTCGAGTCTTTTTTCCGATTTTCGGGAAAATCGCTTTAATCGTATATTGGGCAATAATTTTATTCATTACTATAAAATTCACTAAATTTTTCTATGCCTTGAACTCAACTGATTAAGGTCTCCTGATACCTTAAATAATTATTTTTCACCATTAAATATTCAAAATTCTATAAATAAAATTCTAGGCCGATTTTCAACAATCCGTCGAATTTCTGTTAATCAGTGAGTTCTACTCTATCTTTTGGGCATCTGTGACTTTTTCTAATATTTTGGTCAACAGTTAACTTTTTGAATTTGACTTTGACTTTTTCAAATGATCAAAATGCCCTTACACTGTCTAACTTTTCATAATTTCCATTTTGCCCTTGACTTTGTTGCCCTTGATCTTTTGTATAATGACCTTTGCATACTTCCCAGTTGGTCACCCATCCTGAGATTGCTCCAAGGCAAGCATGCTTAACTATGGAGTTCTCATAAAATTTCTCCCACTGGGGCATGTTTAACTTTGGGTTATATAGCCCATCGGCATCAACTTTTTCTACTCTTTCTATCTGTGGGTTTTAACTTGACTTCTGACGACTGGTTTAGCCCTTTTTATCCAATGATCATATTGCCATTGGTCTTTATAATTAATGACATTTATGTCATTGGCTTACATTCTTAGTAATTTCAAAGCCTTAGGACTAAATTGACCAAGGTCTCTTTAGTCTATTGACATCTTCTCTTTCTGTACTTTTATTTATGGGCCTTATCTTTCTTATAACTATCAGTTTGGCCTCTATTTCAGTTTACAGTAAAGGGTGAATATTACAAGGAGCAAGTGGAATAATGATATGCTTTTATTTATGGAGTTATGTAAAATGATTGGAACTTATGTTTAAGTAAAATATGTAGTCATGAAGTGTTAAACTCATACATGATCATGAGCAATTGAGTTAAACAAGTTAAGCATGCATGAAGAGGAGTTTTAAAATGGTAAAAGAACCTTACCAAATTTTTAGAAAGAAAGGTTTGAGAAAGAAGGGTTCCAAAGACCCTTGAACTGCCCAATTTTTAAGTGATGATGAAAAATAGAAAAGGAGGTCCAAATGTCACAAAAATTTTCAGTTAAATACTACACATCCTCAGCTTTAAAATGAGCCAAAGTATGCTAAATTTGGATGTGTCGATAAAGATTTATGATTTTCCAAAGTTTAATGGAAAAACTGGAAGTGACCATTTGAACAACGCGTGTTTTCGGAATAAACTGATTCAAATAGGCAAAGTTTTGGGCCAATGAGTATTTTTCCCCTATATATCACTCAATAAGATAAATTTAGAAATTAGAATCACTCAATTTTTATTTTTCTAGAATTAATCATGAATTTTCAAAGTTGGGCCAGAAATCTGGAAAAGTGACAAGTGAACATTAATAGCGTTTTTTTCGTTTTGAAAATTTTTGGTTCACTATTTCGATCACATTTTTTAAATCTAAGGCCCTAGAGTGGTTCAAGAGTGATCTAATATGAGCAATTGAGGGGGAAAATAGGAGGTGTTACACAAGCCCTTGCTATCCATGCCATAAGGAAACTGTGTCCTCTCAGGCTAATGGACTCCTGCAGCTATCTATCATGTGTTCGTAAAATGCTATGTAGATGTACTTCCCTACTGAAATCAAGAGTGTACTTTTACTTAGTCTCAAGCTCAGTCTCTGTCCCTATGTCTACTACTACAATCCATCCCTAAACCGACTCTATAACATTAGACCCTATCTCGGATGGTTCCTTCTTTATAAGACTCTCCTTTGCTGGTTTGACTTCTCTTAAGGGCTTGGTTGCAATTGGTTTCTCTAATGAATAATTATCTATCACTCTTTTCTTCATCGGAAGCTTTTCATTCGGCATAGTTGTCTCAGATTGTGTATTGTATTCCTCTAATATTGGTGATTCTATCTCTGGATCCTCTTCCTCTTCAACGAGCTCCTCTATCTCTCGAGGATCCTCATCGTTGACTGAAGGCTCGGAGTGTAAACTCACCTCTGGGGTATGTGTATCATACTCCACATACTCAAGATCAACTGATTGTGTTACCTCTGTGCTATTACTACCCACGCTAGACTATTCACTTGCATTTCAAAGTATAGGTAATCAATCACTTATTTAGACACAACCATAACTAATAGTACTTAACACATTCCTAGCAATCATCATAAACAGTTCACAATAAACAATCAACACATAACTATGCTACATCAATGCATATGAATGCCCAAAACCATGCTCTAACTATGCTCTATTTATGCTCTGATACCACCAAATGTAACACTCTTTCTTTTCTTCTATAAGCGTCACAATAGATCACTAATGATTACCTATACTCTGAAATTTTCTAAACCAACATATTTTCCTAAGCTTTGCAACTCCCTCTACAATCTTATCGGTTTGTTTTCTTGATTAAGTCCCTCTTTTGAAAGATGAAAAGTTAGGGTTTCAAGTTATGAAAATGGCAAAGAGAGGATTTTAGAGGTAACAAGTGGTTGCAAAACACTTTTGGTGCGTTAAGGAGTAATTTGATGTAGTTATTGTGTTGGTTTGGTTGTTGTGTATCATTTTCGAAAAGCTCAAAGTTTAGGAGAGATGCTGTCTAAATTTCATTTTGCAAGAGGAGAGTTGTATTTGAGTTAGATATTGCATGAAAAGTGGTGTGGAAGCAAGAATAAGCAAGTATACATGTTAAAATGAAGCTTTTCTTCTTCTTCATGGTGCTTGTAAATGGCGAAAATTTCAGCCCTTGGGAGAGAAGTGCCGGCCAAAATGAAGGAAAGAGAGAGAAGTTTGCTTATATAAATTTTGTGTAAAGAATGTGTGGCTAAGATCTTTTCTTGGTAACCAAGCTTTAATTTCAAGGGATGAGATTAAATCTTGCCATCCAAGTTTCATCCAATGGTTGGGATTCTGTCTTGCTATCTAAGTTTCATCCAATGATTGAGAGAAAGTCTTGCCATCCAAGTTTCATCCAATAGTTAAGATGGTTTCTTAGAAATTAAGTTTTGCTCTTAAGGGATGAGATTTTGCCACTTGTCATCCTCTTGTGGCTTGGTCAAAGTTGCATTTAATGCTTGCAACTACTCCTTTAAGGACTTGGTCAAAGTCAAAGTTCGCAAAGTATTAGGGAAAAGTATCGACTTTCTCACTAAGTTTCGTAATTAAAAACCCCAACAACTCGCCAGGTCACAAATCTCAAGAAATGAACTCCATTTCAAGAAACCCTTTAAGAACACTTAGTGTATGCACGAAAATTGCAAGAAAATCAACTCCATACATTGTTGACTCTAAAACCAAGTGCAACTAGGATGATAGAAGAGAACAACAAGACTTCATTGAGTAAGCAAAATGAAATCCATTCTACTTTGTCAATCACAAAATAACTCAATACACAGTAATCCAAGTTTGGCTCAACCGAGACCAAGTATCTACATACAAATTACAAAGTCCTACTTGGAATCAAGTAATCTATAATGTAAATACAGATTGAAAGCAAATACTCCCCTTTCAGCGCTTCAAACTCCAGCTCACTTCATCTTCAAGAGGATGGAGATGCTCAGCTTCGGATGAATGATTGATGCATGATAGAATGACAGATGGTGATGAAAAATGGAGGAGATGGATTGTGTGTGTGTGTGTGAGATAAGGGATGTGTGTGATTTTTCTCTCTTTCTCCTCTCAGCAGCCTCCTCCAACCCTCCTGTCTAAATTACCCTAAATGGAATGAATAAACCGTTCTGGATCGGATCTCTCAAGTTGGGTCGGGTTAATTTCCATCTGGAGTAAAATTCTGGTGCTGATACGCGATATTCGCCGTGGTGAACCTCTCCCGAGAGTTCATGCTTGATGATAGAACTTTGGCTACGGTGAACATTGGATTGTGCTGCGGCAAATTTCTCCAGAGTTGCATTTCTTATCTTTTGTACAGAGTTCTTGAAATGGAATAGCAAATATTGGCAGTATCATTTGCTCGTGATGGAATTTAAGTATAATAACATAATTATTCATGGCATATGTACCCAAAATCACACTAATCCAAATCAACAACTCCTAATCTCAAATTAAGCACAAAAGGGTCATGTATGGGCTAAAATTGACACTAAGACTTTGGAAATTCAAGTAGAAAACTAATACTAATATGGCTCAATCAAATTCCCCACACTTAAACCTTTGTACTCATGTACAAAGCCTTTCAAAAACTTAAAAATGATCAATACATCCAGAAAGTATAGTCATTGGTCCGGGACTACAGAACTTGGTAAAAACATTCGTCAAGGAATTAGCAATGTAGAGACAATTGTAAATTAAACTCTAAGAGAATTCAATTCAAGAGAATAAATAAAAGAAACCTCCTCTCAAAAGGTAGAAGTGTTTCTCTCAGATAATTATGTAAGGACAATTTTCACTCACAGTCCACTTATTCAAATCTCTACCATAGGCTTATAATTATTCTATCTCTCTACCATAAGATCAATACAATGTGAATCAAGAGGACTTGGGGTTTAAGGTGGATAATGGGGTTAAAGATAATGAAACGAAATAATGAAATGAAATGTGTAATATCCTAATTTTTATTTAGGATTTAATTCGGATTAAGAAATAATTAGGTGAACAAAAAAAGAGAGGAAGAAGAAGAAGAAAAGGGCCGAATTGTAATTTCTGTAAAATATAGAGTCAATTCTGTAATTTTCTAAAGTTTTGGGGCATTTTCTTTGATTTTTCCCTTTTGTTTTTTTTGGACACTTTCACCGCCATATGCAAAAAAAAAATTTTTAAAAAAAATAAGAAAGCACCACATGTAGGTGCTGTGGCGGTGGTATTATATATACCCTTCCCACCACCTCCTTCTCCACAGCACACACACACACACAACTTCACAAGATACACGCACACATAACACCAAGGAGAGGGAGGAGAGAGAAAGATAGCTTTGAAGAAATTTTCAAACTCTAAGGTTCTGCCTTCGGGATTATTTAGGTAAGTAAAATGATTTATTTTTAATATAATTTATTCATGAAAGTTATTCTAAATATTTTTCTCTATCTAATGGTAGTAATATCATATTGATTAAAGAATATTTGGGTATTTAGATTTTTACACTGTTGAAATCTTATTTATAGAAGACTATATAATGATATATATATTTTTATAATCTTTTTCTCTATGGTTAGATTTATTTATTGGACATCTGAGGTGTTTTAGAAATTTATTCTGTATAAAGTTTTTAATATATAGAATATTTTGAGTTATCAAAAGTTGAGATAGATTATTTATTTGAGAATATTGAAGATAATAAAGAATTTATGAAGGATTAGATATCTTAATTAAGGTTTATGGAGGTAATGATAAATTTTTAATGGTTTAGTTTTATTAATAAAATTTGAAAATAGCATTTGGAATTTTAGTAAAATTATAATATTTAGATATTTAAAGGGGTTTAAGATATACGAGGATTTTGTAAATATCTGGGTCTTTTATTAAATATATGATAAAGTATTAAAGAAATAAACTAATATGTGGTAATACGTAACTGTAGACTAATTGTAGAAATTGTTGGTGTCGGGCACGGGATTGCTACTGTCATAACTTCCGCTTTCTACTTATTATGCATACTTAGGACATGTTTGGTGAGTGATTTTGAATTAATTGTGATGAAAATATTACTTGGTAACTTTGTGTTGATAGTATTGAAAATATATTGTGAAGTTTGGAGTTAAAGATTGGATGTGCTATGCTTGTATAAATGTTCTCTTGACTTGATGGAAAACTGTGAGTTTCAAATTGTTGAATAAAATATGCCAGTGACTATTAATGTGTGATTACATATTGATGATGAATTGTAGATGTTCTTTGCTTTAATGGTATAAAGATATAATTGTGATATTGGGAGAGGATGATGTGGTTATTGTGGGAGGTTATTAAAGAGGAAATAAGGGGGTGAATATTCGGCATGCCAAAGAGGAAATAAGGTTGGAGGACTTCCGAATCTGATTGCCGGAAGATCCTATGCCCATTATGATGAGGGCTTATGACACCCTTATGATGTGAAGGGGGAAGCCATGGTCCGGTTTTGTCCTCTGTGGTACTTGGCCAGTCCACATCACTTACCGTGAGCTCTTTGAATCGTACTACCAGTTGAATTGGACAGTGCTAGCCCATGGGTTCAGTCAGAGGAAATAAGGCTGGGGAGAAATAAGGAGGAAACAGAAAGAAAGAAAGAGAATAAATCTCTGTGTAATGATTTTCTGTATGATTTCGTGATGATGTAAGATTGAAATCCATGTGATTATGAATTAATAGATTGCGTGATGATGTGGTTATGTGGATGCTGATCCGATTGATCTTGGTGATCGTAATAATAATGAATATATTAAGATTAATATACATGTATTATGTAAAGTAGATAATTGTGATTTATTTGAAATATTTTGTATTACTTGTGAAATTGTTTTCCTATACGCAATTAATTCTTTATCTCTCTTTGACACTCGCTCGTATGCCTTTTAAGTAGAAATGCTAGTTACTGGGACTTTTGTCTCATTATATTAAATTAACATCTTTCAGGTGATAGATATTATGCTGAATAGTCGGGGAGAGTTATGAGGCTACAAGATATTCCTGCGTCGCCTCTTTTATTTATGTGTTGACTGCTGCATTTTGCCATCTATATGGCTCATTTTGGCAAATCATGGCGTACTGCAAATGTTGGTAACTTTAAGATATAATGAATCAGAGTTGCGCAGCGGAAGTAGATTTGAGTAAGTTATTAATTATTGATTTTACTTTGATTAATAACTATAAATAAGTTGACTATTTGGTATTAAGGAAAGGGGTACTACAAAATGGAGTTCTTGAATACACAGCACCGAAAGAGTATAATTACTTTTGCAAGACTTAAGAAAATTTATTTTTTTTCAACTATTATATTTATTTATATATTTTCTCTTTTTCTCTTTTTCTCTTTTCTTTTTCTTTTTGTTTTTTTTAAATAAGCAAAATTCACAATTTCAACATATGCTTGCATATATAAGCATGGTTTTCCAAACGTTGGTTTCAAGAGCGAATGGCTCAAATGGGTAGCAAAGAGTGAAATAATGAAGGGTTTGTGTTTGGGCTAAATGAAAGGTTTTGAAATGAATGCCTCTATCCTTTTCACAAAATATTGGATCATAAAGCTTTGCTTAAGAATCGGGACAAGTTCTAGAGAGATTACGAATCAAGACAGACCCACTCTAATAAAATGAAATTAGGCCTAATTATCCTCATGACAAGGCTAATGTCTCAATTAAACAGTCTCAAGAACCAAAAACACAAAGGGTTAATTTAAAACTGATCTACGCTTATCATTCGCTAACACCCAAAAAAATGTGATTAACCAAAAACTTCGATCCTTAGACTCATGCATCAACCTCCCAATGCATTGGCTATTAAAATCATGGTTTATAGACATTGCTTAGAAGTATTAAAGTATTAAGGATGAGAGGAAAATTTTATTTTGAAAACCAAAACCAAATTTTTTTTAATATGCACTAAATTTCGTCGCGTCAAACCACACCCGAGAGGTGGTTCTGTGTGCAAGTGATGTTTCACCGCGGCGCAACCACAAGATGGTCGTGGCGAAACTCATCTTAGAAGCTGAATTGCTTATTTAAAGACTTTCGCCGCGGCAAACAACCAATTTGGTCGTGGCGAAAATGGTCAGAGAGCAAAATTGCAATTCAATTCCTCTGGAAATTCAATATATTTTCAAAAAATTTAAAAGAAACCTGAAAATTTCCAAAGTTTGAGACAAAAATAGTCCAACATTCTCCTTACAAAATTTCAGTTGCATGCTAAAAATCACAATATTGCTTGGAAACATTTTAAATCCTAAATCTCCCCCACACTTAAATCAAAAGGGAAAGATTTAACAATAAAAGCGTGTGACATTCGCAAGTGATATCAAACATTCATGCATACATGCAACAAAATCCAGAACACAACATAGGAAAAATCCATATATATATAGCTGAAACAACAAAATTCGCAACAAAGTCCATATTCAAAATATAGCTGTGTCAAAGTTCAAACAAAAAGAAAAACATGCAAGCAGCTAATCATCCCCCTGCATCGCTGAGTCTCCCTCTGAATCCACATCTGTAGCAACATTCTCCTCCTCAGTCCCCTCCGCTTCTCCGAATGGTCCATCTCTAGAAGTCTCCGCACCACTATCATCATCCTCCTCTGGAGGCAACTCGAAGTGTAAGCTCTGCACGATTAGTGCGTCCATCCTCCTGCGGTATCTCCGCTCCCTCTCAAATGAAACTCTAAATTGCTGAAACTCAGCAGCAAGGATCTCGAAGTGTAAGCTCTGCACGATTAGTGCGTCCATCCTCCTGCGGTATCTCCGCTCCCTCTCAAATGAAACTCTAAATTGCTGAAACTCAGCAGCAAGGATCTTGAGTGTGGCAGGGGCTGGTGATGCTGGATGATCTTTCGATGTCTGTGGTGTTGGAGCCTCCTCCTCAGCTAGCAAATCATCAACATCTATATACGGCTCAGGTTAGGGTGCGGGAGCTCTACAGATCCTATCATAAGTAAATATAGGGGCTGGGGCAAATGGGTGGTCCTCAGGGTACGCAGGTACCTCCATCTCAGTGAACATGTCTGAAATGAGGTGTGGAAAAATGATAGCCTTCGTGGTTTTAGATGTGAGTACGGCATCACAAAGGGTAGAGTATATAAGGGTGGAAATGTCAAAGCCGATCCCCTGCATCAACATATAGATACAGAGAGCCTGCTTCTTCTTCAGGTTCGCTAAGTGGCTGGTGGGTAAAATGTTACTGCAAACGAGATGGATAAAGGGTTTAGTTTTAGGGTGGCACTCGGCTCAACGGATATACATCTCAGACCTACGAGGGATGTGCCAACTCATCTAGGGCAAACACAGAGTCTCCGCAATTTGATCCCTAGGGTAGTCGCTCATGAACTGAACATAGTGATCATGCTCAGGAATCAGTAAAGCAAGATGGATACCGATGGTATCACGATTCATCGCATGCATAAGGGTCTTCCCATGGGAATCAACGAAAATAGCAGTTTCATGGTGGTATTTCGCGTAAAAATGATGGACAAAAGCCGGGTTTCCCTGCTTATGCTCACGGTTGAGGCCGGTGAGGCCAGACGCAGTCATTCTATGAACAAAAGGATGGTCAGATGGTTTCAGAGGAAATGAGCATTCCTTAACCAAAGGACACTTTTCGGTAAGCGCTAAGACTTCCTCAAAAGTCTAGGATGGCTTAGGCACAGGGCTAGAGGGTCTACTATGTTAAGCCTTTTAGTTCTAGGCATCGCTACTAGCTAGACTCACAAAGTTAAAAAGAAAAACAACAAAAACACAAGGTTAACACAAGTGAAAAACAACTGCAGCTATCGTTGGTGGCAGCGAAAAGTAGGATTCGTGACGGTGAAAATGTGAACATTAGTTGCGGTGAATACTCATTTTTGTCGCGGTAAAAATCGCAGGACAGCGATAGCAGTGACAGCGAAAACTAAAATGAAAACCAAATGAAAAGAAAAACAAGAATACGGACGAAATGCTTACTCTAATGGAGAGGAATAAAGTGGAAAGGCGAAATGCGAGAGTCACGGTGGAAAGCGGCGATGGAACAGCACGGTAGAACAAGCGACTAACGACGACTGTGAAAACAACTGCAACTATCGTTGGTGGCAGCGAAAAGTAGAATTCGTCGCGGCGAAAATGTGAACATTAGTCGCGGTGAAAATCGCAGGACAGCGATAGCAATGACAGCGAAAACTAAAATGAAAACCAAATGAAAAGAAAAACAAGAATATGGATGAAATGCTTACTCTAATGGAGAGGAATAAAGTGGAGAGGTGAAATGCGAGAGTGACGGCGGAAAGCAGTGATGGAACAGCACGGTAGAATAAGCGACTGATGACAACCATGAAAACAAAGGTGAAAGTGACAGAGAATAAACGAAACGGACATAAAAAGAAAATGGCGGGAGACGAAGAGACATGATTTTTGTCATGGCGAACCGAGGTTTGGTCACTGTGAAAATACAAAAAATCTTGATGTTGGCCGCGGCGAAAAACAAATTTCATCACGGCGTACACTTCCCGAGAGGACACACATAACTAACAACATATTTGGTCGTGGCGAAACTTTACAGAGACGCACAAACACAAAGATGGAACACAAAACACAAGACAATAGCCAGCATTCAAGCCTAAAACTTCAAGCAATCAATTTTGCACATCCTAACTCTGCAAGAAAAACTCTTTTCTACAACAAACCTCTTGAAGATAAGCCAAACCACAGGTTCAAGGGAGTTTATTCAATTCAAAACAATCATACTCTATATACAAACACTAAGATACCACTACTGGCAATGTTCCTCCCCACACTTGAATCATTCATATTCACAGCATAATCATTGAAATTTCAAATCAAATGACTAAGGGAAGGAAAGGAACAACCTAAGACTCATGGCGGCTTATGGGTTTCCTTGGCTTTTCCATGCTCTTCTTTTGATTTCCCATTAAGCGCATAAATAGGCACGGCCGGTCCAGCTGACATTTTATTTGATGGCTCTGCAAAATCAATTGAGATACCTCTCCTGGTGGTGTCATCACTACTTATATACTTATATAGGGAAAGGTATTCATGCACTCATCGGTTTGTTTCACAAAATGTGTGTATGGCAATGAAAGTGTGCTATCAACAAATGCAACATGAGTGCATTTTTCAATGTTTTCACATGAGCAAAATGGGGGATCAGGGGGTTTAAGAGGAATTTTCAAATCTTTTTCATCGATTGATGCACATGAATAAAGATGTGAACATGCTAGTTCATTTTCTGTTTCAATTTCAGCACATGCATCATCAATCATAGCACCAAGAGCATTGACACTATTCACAGGTTTTTGGACCAACTTTGAAAATTCATAGCACCAAGGTTCAAATTCAAAATTACTATTCACAGCTTTTGAATAGCACCAAGGTTCAAATTCATAATCATCAATCATAGCACCAAGGTTCAAATTCAAAACTTTCAACTTTTGAAAGTTACTATTCACAGCTTTTTGGACCAACTTTGAAAATTCATAACTAATTCTAGAAAAATCGAAATTGAGTGCTTCCAATTTATATTTGAAGCATATAAGTTTCTTTATAAGGGAAAAATACTCATTGAGCCATTAGCTTTCCCAATTGATACAGTTTAATGTGTAAAAAGTTACTGTTCAAATGGCAATTTTTCATTTTTCCCAGGTTTTTCAATGCTTTTCTTCAAATTTTGGAACATCATAACTTTCTGTACAAAACTCCAAATTCAGTGTTCTTTGGCTTGTTTTAAATCTTGAAATGTGAAATATTTTAATGTAAAATTTCAAGCCATGTGAATACCATTTTCTCTGTTTCACGTCAGGCCAAAGTAGGTGTTTTGGTCAACTTCATTTCCAGCACTTAGTAAATTTTCAGCCCTACTTAACTTCCCTCGTCATCATATTAATTTCTAAACCATACTTAATCATATTAACCTATGTAATTAGGTATACTTAGAGCATACATAATTTGTCATAAGTCCATGATACATGTACAAATTATGTTACATGTTATATTACAAACTTTAACAATAATAACATAAAGTTCATAATAAATCCACAACATTACACATCAAACTTGGCTTCATGAATCAATCATTTTCTCCTTACCGTTTGATGTGCTTCCACCTAAAAATTGGTAAGTAGGGGAGGGTGAGATTTTTGGAAATCCCAATAGCAAAGTTTACTAACATACATAGAAAATTTGCATGACATGTATTGAGTTCATAAAGAAATGCGTAACAATTTAAAATGTGTACCAAGCACATATCAATGCATATGTCCATAGGCTCATTGTGACACTCCTTAATCTTTACCTTTAGCTTCATTAAATATCTATTTGGAAGCACATTTAGGCCTTTAGTGACTTAGAGTAACCAAAGAGTGAAAAATAAAATTTTTAAGTTTAAGGTTACTATTCATGTCACTATTCACAGAATTTTGGGCCAACTTTGAAAATTCATAACTAATTGTAGAAAAATCGAAATTGAGTGCTTCCAGTTTCTATTTGAAGCTTGTAAGTTCCTTTATAAGGGAAAAATACTCATTAAGCCATTAAATTTCCCAAATGACACAGTTTAATTCGTGAAAAAGTACTGTTCATTTGGTCATTTTTCTATTTCCCAGGTTTTTCAGTGATTTTCTTCAATATTTGGAACATCATAACTTTCTGTACAAAACTCCAAATCCACTGTTCTTTGGCCTGTTTGAAACATTACAATGACAACTATTTTTCTGTAAAATATCAGCTCAATTGGAGTTCATTTACCCTGTTTTGGAACAGGCCAAAGTTAGGGGTTTGACCAACTTCACTTTGATAAAAAGTCAAACTTCTCATTTTCAAACTTCATCTTTTTGAAACCCTAACTCCTAATTCTTTTTGAACCATATTTGATCATTCATTTAGGAGTTCTTAGCTATCATATAACATCCATACATGCATGGGCTCATTAGACATATTACATTACATACATACACTCCAAGGTTGTCCACATAATTACAACATAATCTCATGTGAATATCCATGCACA